>JAODAG010327607.1:0-11065 GCA_027574785.1 Orphnurgus asper | reverse complement strand
TTTATCTCACTTCAAAACGCTCCGTTTGGGTATACCCCCCATATATTAGGAAATTAAATGGAGGATTTTTGTTTTTCTTCTTAACCACAAACGCACAGGTGCATGGCAGCACGTCGTCCTGCAGATGAGGTACAAGCAGGCAAACAAATTATGCAACTCGTGATAACATTTCCAAAGCATTTGCTGGAAAAGCATCTCCCCACCCCCACAATACCCACCCCCAATACACTCCCAACCCAACAATACATACCCCACCATTAAGGTACTTTCCTTTATATCCATTGTCCGTCATACCACTGTCAACAGTGACTAAGCGTCCGTCCACCTTATGTTATCAATATTTGAATGACTGAAAAGGGATTTGATGATTCCACAAGCTTTTGGTTAAAGCCATTAACCCTTCTACAGACCTTTTATGAGCAAAGATAAGTTCCAAGGAAACCACAACAACTTGAGTGGCATACTGCTGGAACTGCTAATCTGGGGCAGAATGGTTACTAATCAATGGATTTTTATTTTGGATATTTTAAAGTTTACAATAGTTCTACTACCATAGCATTATTTATTGAGATATTACAATAGTACTACTACCATAGTATTATTGACAGAGATAGTATTACAAAATTACTACTACCATTGTTGACCGAGATGGGAAACAAAGGAACAATTTGTTACTTCTGATTATATGAATCTCTTCTTTAGTTGTATTCAAGGCCTTGATTATTAACCGATGCACTCCCAATGCACTCCGGGCTTCGATGACGACCGTTTAGTTAATTCTTCTGAGGATGCAAGAACAAAAGGAGAATAAAAATCAAATGCAATTAGGGATTAAAACTGTTTTGTGATGAAGCAAAACCAACTTCAACAAATTTAATGGACATCGGGTGGCAAACAGGAGGAGGCCATTCTTCTTATAGCCTGGACAAGTTGAGTACCTTTAATCTGTGCAATACTTCTAACCTGGTCCTCATATTTAATGTCACCAGTGTTAGGTACTTGTACTACTACTTGTTGTAACCAGAATTCATACTAACTGTGGTAGTCCTATTGTAGTCGGCAGGACCCTGAATGGACCCTGGTACTCTACTTAGACCCGAGTGCTCATATTGTCATCTACAGAATCCCTATTTGGAACCTGGTACTCATACTGTAGTCACCAGAATCCCTACTTAGACCCTAGTATTTGTATTGTCTTCACCAGAATCCTCCTTGGACCCTGGTACTCATATTGTAAACACCTGAAACCCAACATGGTTATTTTAAGCACTAGAATCCTTACTTCGACCTTATTACTCATATTGTAGTCACCAGAATCCCTATATGGAACCTGGTACTCATATTGCAGTCACCAGAACCCCTGCTAGGACCCTGGTACTCTTATTGTAGTAACAAGAATCCCTACTTGGACCCTAGTATTCATATTGTACTGGTACTCATATTGCAGTCTCCAGAATCGTTACGTGGAAACTGGTACTCATATTGTAGTAACCAGAATCCCTCTCTGTCTGCAAGAATAAACATGAATATGTCTGCAATCATACACAATTACATACATATCGACATGTAAATGACATACATGTTTGCAAGCATACAATTTTACAATTATCTATGTAACCATACACATTTACATGCATGTCTGTCAGCCTACACATTTACTTACATGTATGTGAGCCTGCACCATTACATAGATGTCTATAAGCCAAATCATTAACATACATGTTTGCAAGCATACAATTTTACATATATCTATGTAACCATACACATTTACATATGTGTCAGTCAGCATACACATTTACTTACATGTGTGTGAGCCTGCACCATTACATAGATGTCTATAAGCCAAATCATTTACATACATGTATGCAAGCTTACTCATTTTTTACATACATAATTGCAAGCATACAATTTTACATATATCTATGTAACCATACACATTTACATATGTGTCAGTCAGCCTACACATTTACTTACATGTATGTGAGCCTGCACCATTACATAGATGTCTATAAGCCAAATCATTAACATACATGTTTGCAAGCATACAATTTTACATATATCTATGTAACCATACACATTTACATATGTGTCAGTCAGCATACACATTTACTTACATGTGTGTGAGCCTGCACCATTACATAGATGTCTATAAGCCAAATCATTTACATACATGTATGCAAGCTTACTCATTTTTTACATACATAATTGCAAGCATACAATTTTACATATATCTATGTAACCATACACATTTACATATGTGTCAGTCAGCCTACACATTTACTTACACGTATATGAGCCTGCACCATTACATAGATGTCTATAAGCCAAACCATTTTCATACATGTCTGTAAGCCCAATCGTTTACATACATGTCGGTAGGCCTACATATTGACATACACATCTATAAACCTACATTATATACATACGTACATGTCTGCAAGCCTACACAGTTACATACATGTCTGCAAGCCTACACATTTACATTTGTCTGCAAGACTCTTACTTTCGCAGTGGTCTTGGTCTTTTCCGGACCTTGAGACGAAAGCCCCAAACCGAAGCCAGATTCCATAAACATGGATGGAATATCATTTCCGAAGTAGACTTTCTGTGTAGTTGCTACCGCTTGGTATTTGAGCAACTCTAGGTATTGGGGTGTAAGTTTCACCTGGAAAGAAAACAAATGAGAGGTATCTATTGTAAGTAAAAGGGACTTTTCCAACAACAACAAGATAACTAAACAAATATGAAAATATCATACTTATAAATTCATGTCCCACTTAATATTTCATGATGAATGTATGCCAGTTTAACAAGGTTTAACTAACAACCAGGATTTGGACTTGGAAACAGAACTTCTCATTTCAGGAGACGTGCGGGGAAATACACCTTGTTTTCTGAATGATCATTCCGGGGATTGAGAATCCTCGCCGAAACACTGGAAATAAATTTTAGCCGTTTCCCACGAAAAGTCCTCTCCTGGAGATTATCCTACAGTTCACGGGAAGGGCAAACAGAAAGGTTTCTTTCAAACCTGCGAGCCACAATTCGGAGGATGTCTTTGAAAAAGTTTATAATTCATACTTCTCATTCACTTAGCCTTTATAATTAGGTTTGACGACAAACTAAAATCTCTTCCACAACGGAGAAAACTTTTCTGAATTCTCATAAAATCTACCATACTGTGTTGGTCAGTAGAACTTATCTGGATTTTCATCATATCTACCATATAGCTTAGTATTGGTTTGTAATATTTATCTGAATTTACAGAAATTCTAACCATATTTCTAAGTATTGGTTTGTAGTAATTTTCTGGATTCTTATCAAATCAACCACACTAAGTATTTGGTCAGTATTAGTAATCTGGAATCTCATCTTGAGTCTCATGAAACCTACCATATTGCTAAGTATCGGGTTAGTAATATTTATCTAGATTCTCATCTACCAAACTGCTAAGAGAGGACAACTTTCCGTCATCAATCCGCAGGTCAACAACCGCAGCATTCTGTGAGGCATTCGAGACTACATACCACATGCAGGGCCACGATTACATCATCAAAATAATACCATAGGGTTAGTCAGAGGCCTCCAAGAATTGGTCAGACATTACACTATTTTGGAAAATAATTGACACTATAATAAATCAGGAAATAATTGATTGGACAAATGGTTTCATCTTAATTGCTTCATTTTTAGTAACAGACCCACAGCCATCCTTAGATGTGCAACCTTGAATGCTTCAAACTACGTGGCAATGTTAACGCTGCTTTTTGAACGTCGAGATTGCGTCCATCTTCCTTTAATGGTGCCCCGAAATGTTTCCACGAAGTCCTGGATGTATTGCCCTACCTACCCCCCCCCCCCCTGGGCCTTCCTTTTTATGCTCATCCGTGGCAATGAACAGCTTCATGAAGCCACACCCAAACAGCCATTTTTCGCAGGCAAACCTTTGGGGGCAGTAGCTCCTTCGACCCACGTCAACAATGACTGTCAAGTACGACAACGCACACCCGACAATTCATCCCAAAATATGACTATATCGTGAACGACCCCCTCGTAGGCGAAGCTGAAATCCGTCTCTTTTAATGTAAGCTTACGTTGTTCGCTTCGGCTTCTCTCTGAGACTTGTAAAATTCAGCATCTGCAATAGCTTTTTCTTTCGCTAAGTGAGTCGTATCTGAGAAAATGGTAAAAGTGAAAAAGAGAGATGGTTAATATGTTTGACGTTTCAAGATCGTAAATTATCAAGATACTTCAGTTGTCTATTCCGTTGAATACCCTTCTGCTCTGCCTGGCAAACCCACCCCCATCCACAAGAGAAATTGCTATAAGCTTTATCTTTCCCTAAGTGAGTCGTATCCGAGAAAATCATAAAGATGAAACATGATTTTAGCTTTTCAAGATGGGTAAATTATAACAATATTTGTCTATTGCTCTGCCAGGCAAACCCCCTTCCCTCCGCAGTCCACAAGAAATAAATGAAAACAATATTTGGAACTGTATTTTTTGGGGGGTTCACCATTAATCTACTTAATGTCAGTGTAGGAGTGGGAGATGAGGTGAGGTACTGTTACCATCAGAATTACAACTCCAGCCAACCTCACCTGCCGTGCGCTTTGATTTTCCGAGGCCTCTGCATTCATCGGAAGCCAGAATTTCCAAACTGTACACGTTTGAATTCACAGCATAGCCTACCACACAGACCCTTCCCCCAACAATGAAAGATGTGGTACTCGACCTCAGAATATAACTACATACAAGCAAAACCCTGAATCTCATTTTTTTTTTTGATACGTCCAAACCTCGGTTATCCAAGCTGTAACGTTTAAATTCACATTGATAGCCGGAGGTAAAAAAAAAAAAAAAACACGTTTGAAATCAGTCCTACATGTTGAGAAAAAAAACCCATGTATGCCTAGACTCTGCAGCAGCCTGATGTCCATAATTTAATTTGGACTCTATTCCCGGATTGTATGACGGATGACGGCCTATACCTTCGATTTCGGACATCTTCAGCTGGCTCTCTTTCTCCATGATCTTCTGCTGGTAGGTAATCGTCGCTACCTGCGAGAGCTTCTCGGCCTCGATGATCGCCCTCTTCCTGTCCGTCTCCGCCTCTTTCTCCACGACCTTCTGATGTTGGACGGCGATCAGGAGCATCGTCTTCTCGTTTTCCCTGGAGAAGAGAAAACGGAGAATTAAACTTAAAGAGCACATTTCTGTGGGGAAACTTAGGTTTTCTGTAATTGTGCAGGCAATAAAACTGCTGAAGGAATTGACAAGGGAATGTGACCTCCCATAAAAAAAAACACCTTAAAAATGGTCATGACTCATCAAAAAAAATATTAGCCTCTGCTTAGGCAGCCAGTCTTTGCCAGGGCAACTCACAGGTCAGTGCCATCATTTTTATCATCTCTTTCTCTGTAGTACAAACTGGGATAATCAGTGCTTGACATATTGACATCAAGCTCAATCAATAGTTATAACAGTTTTATGACTTTCTAGAGTTATCATCGTGAAAACTCTTTGAAATACCAATGGCCAATATCCATAATAAGTCAGCGTGTGAACTTTTACTCTTTTCAGAATGTCAAATTTTTGGATTAATAATTTTTTTTGCCAAATTTTCATTGCTAGTTCACACGAGACTTCGGTGACCTCCGTAGCTACTTGCCGTGGGGTAATACAGTGGTAGTACAGTACGCTTAGTGTTATATACCCATCCTGTAAATTTAGCACGTTCAATCGTCAAAATGCCAGCATGCAAAACTTACGAGTGCAAAAACAGGCCAAGGAGAGAAGGACAGGAAAGAGCTTCTACGCGATACGTAGGGAAACGTCGCAGGAAATCAGCAGCTGGCAGAACTTTCGCTGCATAAAATTGGGACTGACCACGGCCGCAATGCGATAAGCCCATGAAAACTCGTGTGCGAAGAGACCACTCCAACGATACGTGTCATGAAGAAGAGATTCGGGTGAAAATAATGGGCAGAAAAACCCAAACTAATCAAAATTGAAGCCCGAAAAACCCTAAAAAGTTGCCGCAAAGAGAGACCGAACGCGAGAACAAGGTTTTGACAAAAACAAAATTGGAACAGGAGGAAGACATTTGTGCTAGTTGTATCTAAGGATTGATTTCAGCATCAACGGCGTAACAATTAGCGTGTTCGTGAGAAGTTTTCGCTAATTTTTCTTCGGAATGCAGGTTTTGCAAACAGGGTAAACAAGGGAAACCAGATAACACAAAAGTTGGCGTAGTAGTTTTGATGCATAAATTAAAGATTTTCCGAACCGGATGGAACGCTCGACCAAATGACGAGAGGGGGCACCGACTTATGGAGTCTGCGGATAACAACGTAACAGTGTGCGTGTAAACGTTATTGTTTACACTGGTCATTGTCATGTTACATGTATACACGTTTACATTTATATACATATATAAATGCAGAAGATAACCATCAAAACGAAATCATTACT
This sequence comes from Orphnurgus asper, assembly GCA_027574785.1. Taxonomy (NCBI): domain Eukaryota; kingdom Metazoa; phylum Echinodermata; class Holothuroidea; order Elasipodida; family Deimatidae; genus Orphnurgus; species Orphnurgus asper. Next base: position 4,591 of record JAODAG010327607.1, on the reverse strand, counting down.
ATGTACCACCATCGAATGCCTTTCTTAAGAAATTCTGTTTACAATCAGAGCAGATATCTATTCCTACCTTTACCTCCAAAAAAATGAAATCATATAAATTACATCAACTACACATGTATCTAAATGCTATCAACACCTTCCTAACCAAGTTTGAAGGAAATCAAGGGTTGCGTGTTTGTGTTGAGGTTCGGAGGCTTAATTTCCATAAGTGGATGGACATAACTTCAACATAAACACTGAAGGAGGCATTTTCCAATAACACGTACACACATTGTTTGATTGCATTGCACCATCACCAGTTATCAGCATGTACATAATGCTCGTCAACATGTAATGTCTGTCAGCATATGTGTAATGGCTGTTAACATGTATGTCATACCCGTCAACATGTATGTCATGCCCGTCAACATGTATGTGATGCCCATCAACAGTTATCAACATGTATGTAATGCCTGTCAACATGTATGTAATTCCAATCAACACCAATTACCATCATGTATGTAATGCACATCAACATGCATGTCATCAACATGTATGTCATCAACATGTGTGTCATCAACATGTGTGTCATCAAGATGCATGTCATCAACATGCATGTCATCAACATGTAAGTAATGCATATCAACATGTAATGCCCAACATGTATGCAATGCCCATCAACATCAGTTAACATGTAATGCCCGTCGACATGCATGTAATGCCAGTCAACACATGTATACAATGCCCATAAACACTAGTTATCAACATATGAGTAATGCCCATCAACCTGTATGTAATGCCCATCAACATCCATTATCAACATTTATGTAAAGACAATCATCACCTCCATATCAGGTTTGAAGAAAATCCCACATAGGGGTCAACATGTAGCAGAGATAGTGATATAAAAGACTTTTAATATTCAAGCTAGCCGCAACAAAAACAGTAGGGATCATCTCCAGACGCAGGTTTAAACCAAGCTATGACATCAATCAAAAATTCTTTGCTATTAATTACCAACTATATCTTTTACATCTAACACTTTAACTTTGACTCCTCTCCTACATATAAAAATAATGAAACAAATAAATTGCAAGGCCTAAGAATGTATGTTAGGCCTATCAACACCTTCAAACCAAGTTTTAAGAAATTTACATGAAGCCCCGCCCACTCATTAATATGCATATGCTAGCTACACCAAAAACAAGAGGGGTAATCGGCTGTTCATAACCAACATATTCTACACACATCGCATCACAGTCATATCGAGGACTCCATTGCTAACACTAACCATAACAATAGCAAAACAAGTCTACCAAAGACTCGACAGGGTAGATTTTACAACAAAAAAATAACATGTTGTAATATCTTCCTCTAGAAGAAGATAAGCCATGGAAATTAACGACGACTTTCACACACACACACCCTCGTATGAGGGGGGGGGGAACCTCTGTATGAATAATAAACAAACATGACACCATGCAAAGTAAACAATCCAGAGACATCCATGTCAGTTTACAGGCATGAAGGAAGTAAATCACATCCCCCCGTCTATACCCTACAACATCTATGGGAATGGGAATTAGTGGTAAGAAAACACAAAGAAATGCCATTTCCGGGGGAAATGCTATTCGCCAGACACTTGGCCTTCACGTTACAATTTCCTAACGTCGGCTGACAGCGGCCTTTTAACCAATTATGGAATCTTCCTGCTTGAATTGTAATGGTTTTTAACGATAACCAGCACAAGGAATGCTCAATAGGGCAAGACCAGGTACTCGTAGTCAACAAGTTAATGTTTGGTTAAGAAACACACTCTACTGTTCATCGTGTTTGTCTGCTTTGGTTCGTTACTCAGCCCGATAGATTCTCAAGGCTCGTCGGCTCTTCGACTTAAAGCGCGGCAAAACAGGCGAGAGTACTACGAGTGCGAGGTATAACAAACATCTTACATCAATTCGTAATTCCTCCTGATCTGTTCCGGTATCTTCGGTTTCGTGACTCGGACCGCATGGATCGTCAAGCCTGGGGCCATCTTGTTGAGGTCTTCCTGGAGGGCCGTCTTGAGGTTCTCGTCGATTTGATCTGAAAGAGAAACGGGTTAAACGTGTAGCAAACGTTTCAACTGACAAACTGTCAAAACTTCACGGCTCGATTTTGACGGTTTTTCGGGGGCGACTTTAAAAAAGTCATGCCGGACGGCCGAATGTAAACCATCGAGGTTGTCTGGAGAACGACTTAGTTGGCGGTTGCACTAAATTTCTTGAACGGTGCTTCCTCCATGCAGGACATCCTGCACAACATCTTCCCTCCCTCTATGGACTTCCTGATCCCTCATCATGAACAGACATTAATGATAAAAATAAAAACGCTTCTAAAACATTGTCACATACTTTAAGCTTGGTTGTTTTACTGATGAGGGTGGGGTGGGGGGGGCGTTTAATGTTAATAAGTATTGAATGTTTTTAGGCCAAAGCCCTGATAACCTAGGTACATAACACGTTATCAAAATTATAACCAAGATTATATTAGTTGTCATTGCTGTTACATCATTTATTACCCACCCTCCCTATTGCTTCATGCTTACTGTCTTGTTTTTTAAATGAGATTTTCAACAATGCTTTCAGAATTATTGTCACTCGTCACTTGCTCACTACAAGGATCTATTGCAATGTTTGGTAATAAATATTATCAAATTTTACGTGGTATATTAATTTCAATTAACCAACTAACTGTGCTTTGAGAAGTGTACTTTATTTCAGTGTAGTCAAAGGCTCCGAGGGAGCAGGGAGGGGGGTGTGGAGGGCGTGTACTTTTACATTCATTTTAACAAAAACTTCAACGTTTTCATGTTCAGTACTTTCACAGTGATAATGTACATAGAATACGGTCAAATATTCATCAGAGTTTATGAGTAACTATATGGCTTGAAAGGAGCATTAAAAAGTTACATGACGATTTGGTCACAGAGAAGTTGCTTTGAAAGTCTACTGAATATCGGTTGAGCTTTTTGCAAAAGAGATTTGGCCAGATGCAATGAACAAACAAATCTCGAGACAATGACGTCAATATCTACGTACTGTTTAACTGGGCGAAACTTTTCGTTCTCAACTGAACAAGGAGAAGCCGTTTAATATTTTGTTCACCCCGCAGTTGTTTTGTTTATTTTTCAAAACAAACAAGGTACGAATAACCTGATACACACGGGCCTTGTTCAGTTTGCAGGAAAAGAGGGAGCATTTCAATAAAAAGAATAAAAAAGCCGAGGCGCATCGACCACAGCACCCAATAACAGTTTGTAATAACAACAGGGGTTGGCACGACTGGGGTATTAAAAAAAACTTCCAAAGATCATCGTTACCACGACGACCGCGGCAGAACGGTTTCCAAAATGGTAAGGTGAAAGCCGACGCTTACCAAATAGCTCGATGTAGACCTCCTGGAGGTTGTGCGAGCTGCAGAACTGGTTCAGCTCGTGGTGGACTTTGTTGAAGATCAGGGTCCTGTCGTAGTCTGCGGTGTACCTCTTGACCGTGTCGTGAACTGTGTGAGAAAGGTTAGACGACATTTAAATCGACCTTGTGCCCAAAATAAAATATTGAAGTATATCCATATTACTTCCCCGTTCCCCCCCCCCAAAAAAAATGTACTTAATGGTCACAAATGTTCATTCTTCTTAATATTTTAATCCACACCATATTATAACTTAATATTTTAATCCACACCACCATATAACTTAATATTTTAATCCACACCATCATATAACTTTATATTTTATTCCACACCACAACATTGTTTTATATTTTATTCCACACCACAACATTGCTTTATATTTTAATCCAAAAAAACCAAATAAGTAATTAGTAAGTAATTAAGTAAGTAATTATAGACCTATTTCTTTTGTCGGTAAGCTCAGTGGTCTTGAAAAGGTTAAATAACCACATGAACTTAAATAACCTCCATATCATTCATCAAGCTGGCTTTAAAAAGGGTCATAGTACTGAGACAACTCTCTTGAAGATTGTTAATGACCTTTTGGTTGCATCTGATCATAAAGCCGTTTCTCTTATCCTTCTTCTTGATATTAGTGCTGCCTTCGACACTGTTGATCATCAAAAAGTCCTGACCATTCTCTATCATGACATTAGTATTCACGGTATGGCTAATAATTGGTGCAAATCCATTCTTACTGGCAGAACACAGAGTTAAAATTGGTAGAAGCTTTTCTAATTATCTTGATATACCTTATAGGGTTCTACAAGGGTCTGTACTTGGCCCTGTATTGTATAATATTTATATTCGGTCGTTGTATGCGGAAATTCTTAAACTTGGTTTTCATATTAAAGGGTATGCTGATGACCATCAAGTATATAAGGCTTTCTCCCCTAATTTTCAAGTGCAGGTTTTAACCCATGATATATATCAAAGTATCTCTGTTTTGAATACTTGGATGAAATCTCACTTTCTTTGCCTTAATGCTAGTAAAACTTAAACCATTTTAGTGGGTCCAGATGCTGTTTTGCGTGAAATTAACATTGGTGGTACATTCATTAATACGAATGATTGCATTAGATTCGCCATCTCGGCTAAAAGTCTTGGTGTTTGGCTCGAT
>JAODAG010327596.1:0-11065 GCA_027574785.1 Orphnurgus asper | reverse complement strand
GTGGTCTCTGTTGCACGGTGGCTTCAAAAGTTTAAGGTCCAACACTTACAGTGAGTTATCCTGATGTTAAATGAATTGGTTTATTTCTATTCATTGATGTATAACTTTAATGCTGGTGTTGTAACTGCCTATGAAAAGTATTTATTACTATTTTATTTCTCTATTAATATAAAACGTTATATTTGCACCGAAAGTGTCACATAATTACTGAGTCTGCTGTAAATCATATGGACATTTGTCCACCATAATTGGTAAGGCAAATATGGAGTAAAGTTGTTCGTGCTTCTATGACATTACTTTAGTTATTATCAAATCTAAACAAAGACCTCAATAAATAAGACCTGACTAGACGTGAATCTCCAGTAGCGATTCCATTTATTTCTATTTAATATAAACAATGTATCGCCGTTTTATTCGTTTTCTCTTGGTCACAAAGGAAACTTTTTACCACCTGTTTGACTGTATTAATTGAAATTATCTGTCTTCCTTTGTATAGGTTCCACGATTGCGGCTTCACTGGATTTTCTCACGAGACACGAGACAAAGTCGAACGCGTATTGCAACATCCAACTTGTAACAGTGAGTGATATCCATTGATATGGTTGTGTCGACATGTGAATTAAAATGCATACATGGTTTACTGTTCTTTAAGAAACCTACCCTAGAAAGAACCTGCAGGGCTCTAAAATCAGAGAACCGCCACATACGCCACGACACGCCATACTGATCCACTTCCAAGCCCCCAACCCTAAATGCATGCAAACGTTGCTTTGACATGTAATCACAAGCGAATTCTTTTAAACAGACACATTTGTTCCGAATTGAGAAATAATGAGAGACGCAAGTTTATATCAAATTTTTTTCAATGTAAATGGGACAGGGAAAACTATTTAATGTTGCAAACTAGACAGTGCTCTGTATTTACACAGACTACTGATTTTCTATCAATTAGGTTAATATTGTTTAATATAACTGATTCATTTAGTCAGACTAAATATAATATAACTGATCCATTTAGTTCCTACTTCCTAATACATCTGATTCTTTCAGTTCATGCTTTGTAATACTGCTTCTTTATTCAGTTGTGTTCAATTGTCTGTAATAATGATATCGTATAGTCTATTAAAAGGACATTGGTCTCCATAATGTAGATTTTATTAAAAACGCACTGTAATTGTCGTTTTAGACTGTCATTCATTTTAGTAGAACCTACAAGACCAAAAAGAAATGTTATTCATGATTCATTCGTAAACGATTACTATAATTGTAACGATTTGCATTAACAGCCGTGATGTAGTTCTCTTTGGTAAGAAGCATGCTATACTATGAGTATTAGGTAATTGTCAGTAGGTAAGTAGACATATCGACATTTGTAAATACAATATACATTGTGTTTACTTTGAACTATCACAAAATATGTTTCTCTCGAGTAATGTATAAATCATAACGCTAATCATATGCTGTTTTTTTATTTTTCAGTTGAATGTTCAAATGGAGATTCCTGGAACGAATGCTCTATTACATGCATTTATCCTTGACACTGCTGACCTGAAGTCTCCTATTAGGAAAATACAATACTGTAATATTCTAAACATTACAAGTATTCCGTAAATTGTTATTAAATATGTTTAATTTCTTGTGGGAAGGGTGGGGCAGGTGGCTTTGACGGGGATAGTATCAGGAAGTTTATATGATTTTGTTCACTCTTAATGGTTTTATTTGGCTTTCTAGTTTGGTTACAGGTGTGCTACTTTGATGAGCTCAAATGGTTTTTAGTGCACTTAACAATGTTTTTATGTCGTTGAACTAAATTGTATTTTATCATTAATGTATGTTTGCTGTGAAGAAACAAAATGACTCTTTGTTCGTGTACTTGGACACACCTAACCATCATTCCAATTCTTCATAATTAAAGGACATGGACCACTCACGATGTCGTGTAGTGTGACCTGGCTGTTATATTATGAATTTCTGGGTTAGACATATAGTATCAGTTTATTTTTTATTAACGTTTGTAAACTTGGTATTGTTTAACAGTGGATACTAATCTGCTTCTATGTACTGCTTGGTTGGTGTAATACATATATTTCTCCGAACACCGAAAAGGATCCAATCTAAATTTAATCTGTTCGACCGCCGAATATCAAGATTTAAGTAAAGGAGAAGACGCTTTGTTCATTTTTTCACAATTTTTAGCCGTGATTCCATTACATCAGGATAGACTACTCACGATATCGTGCAATGTGGCATGTGTGTCATCTTATCATGATAATAAATTCCTGAGTTTGCCATTTTACTAGGAAACACAACGTTGAATACAACATTAATACCAAATAGAGTGAAATGAATCATAGTTTCCATTGGGAAGTTATTGATGTTGGTAACAGTTTTTAATTTTCCGTTATACTGGTTATATATCACTGAGCCTTACTACAAATAGTGTCATGTTATTTGAGTTAATTTCGTTGAATCATCGATTTTGTTTTAAATTAGTAAATGAAAGAACAATGTCATACTGACGTAAATATTCGTGATTTTCTACCACATTTTTTATTGACATAGAGTTTGTTGTAAGAGTTTGTTGATGGCTTCAGAGCGACGTCGAAATATGTAACAACCCCACGATAGTCGAACTTTATTTACATATATGGATTTAAAGCGATTTGTGATTAACGTAGTCTAGAACGTCAAATAAATGTCTTCACATATGATGAGTGTTACGTAGTATTTTCACGCGTCATAATTACTTATACCTTTTTTGCCTTAACATGAATATAATAACTTAAGGTAATACCTATTACCTGCTTTACAAATAATGTGTAAATGTCCATATCAAGTTTCCCTAAGTTACTGCTGCCATGCCGTGTTTGTTATGTTTAAGGTTTTTAACAACATATTTTATTCGTTAAATATTCGGGTTAAATCCCCCAACAAGTAAAGGATTACTAAATGATTAGGATGACTGCACTGTTTACAACAAAATTTATCATGAAATACCAGATGGAATTAATACAACCCTTCTTACTGAAGATCAAGTCATATAAATTATATTGGAAACTACAAAATGAACGTCACGACTGATTATTGCTTGTCAGATATAATATAAAGTAACAATATAAAGATCATAATACGAACATGTTTTCTTTCGCTTCCTAACCCATTCTATACTGAACTAAATGTGGTATGCTACCATACGGGTCGTAATGTCTTAATACATTGAGGACAGCACCATCGGATGCGGAAGTAAATGATAGTATGTATACAATTAAACGTGGAAAATTCAGGAAGAATTAAGGTACTTTTACTACTTGTTTTCTAACTTAATTTTATCATCGTGATATCATGAATCAGCTGGTAGTATGTCATTATGAAACGAAACATATATTTGTTGGTGTTATGTATTTATTTCATAGCTGTAGTAAATAGCTCGGGTTGTCTTGTTTTATGACTAGTCCCTTGAGTTATCGATGCATTCGGTTTTGCCGTGTAAGGAGACTACTACCACCGACAGAAGGGGTTTCTCAAGTTAATTTCGAAAATAGAAACTCCTTTTATGCTGGAATCACTTGCTCTTTTACTGACTCGGTCAATATCTGTCTATACATTTTTTTCAATAAAATCCACCCAAAAGCAGATTATGTAACTATAAATATCACTTTTCCGTAGTTGTTGTGGTGGAAAAATGGGCTAGCACTTTCGCTTCATTTTACTTACAATGATTACACTTCCTTATTATGATTATTATTATGATTATCCTTATGATTATCATTATTATTATCATGGCCATTATGATTATCATTGTTATTATCAATATGGTTATCAGCGTGATTATCATCGTGATTATCATTGTGATTGTACATGTGATTATTGCTGTGATTATCACTGTGATTCCCATTATGAGTATCGTAATGATTTTCATTATGATTATCGTTATGAATTTCATTATGATTATCATTATGATTACCATTATGATTATAATTTTGATTATAATTTTGAGTATCTTTATGATTATCATTATGACTGGCATTATGATTAACATTATGATTATCAGTATGATTATCATTATGAATATTATATTATGGTTATAATTATGATTATCAGTATGATTGACATTATGATTATCATTATGACTATCATTTTGATTATCATTATGACTATCATTATGATTTAAATTATGTTTGTCATTTTGACTATCATTATAATTTTAATTATCATCATGATTATCATCATAATTTTAATCATGATTATCATCATTATGATTAAAATTAATATTATCTTGATGATTATCTTAATGATTATCTTGATGAAAATCTTGATGAATATCTTGATGAATATCTTAATGAGCATATTAATGATTATCTTTATAATGATCTTGTATGATTAAATTTATGATTATCTTAATGATTATCTTGATGGTTGTCTTGATGATTATCTTTATGATTATCTTTATGATTATCTTTTTGATTATTTTATGATTATTTTTTGATTATCTTCATGATTATCTTCATAATTTTCTTGATGATTATCTTCATGATTATCTTCATGATTATCTTCATGATTATTATGGTTGTTATGGTTATTATATTTATTATGGTTATTATTAATATTACCATTATGATTGTTTCAAACAAGCTTTCAAACAGCTGGACGTTGTTGGTAAGGGAGCACCGTAAGGTGTATCCTGGTCGGTCGTGTAATTCGCACTAGGTTCCAAAGAAGATGTGGGATTAATGACCCGCAGAGGCATAGTGCTTTGTTGTGGCCCAGGATCCCGCGCTGTGTCTCCCTTGACCGTAGAAAGGCGTCGGTCCCCCACGGTCCGTGGATCAACGACCAGAAGCGTCCAAAGGTGACATGCAGGAGGATCCCCATGCATTCATTGGACACAGGGTGATGCCCATCTATCACTGGAAGGCGCTGCCCGTTTAATAGACTCTTGCAAAAAATTAAATTGAATGTTGTCGTATTTACTTTGTCCGAGTTAATGGAAAAGAGGATGTGACTATATGAATTACTAATTAGAATGACAGCTGTATAGGTTCTGAGTACAAATCCCACCAACGCTTGCACATAAACGTCAAAATCGTTAAATAGCTAAAAATAAAATAGCTATCTATAGTCAGTATGGTATAAGTTTGTTTCTTATAGAGCACACCCGTAACTATAGACTTCCATCCAGAATTACTACTGACCTTACTTTCTCAGTATAGCTGTTGCTGGCTATCGGTAGTATTAAGCTTTCACGGCCTTTTGACGAAGATTGGTAGTATATGTTAATAATTAGGACGGTCTGTACTGGTCTTATGTGGGGCTGAGAAGTAGATCACTTTAACACATAAAATACATAAATATTACCGTCAGTTTGGTTTTCGTGCCCAGTATTAACATGTAAACAAGATGCTTCCGCGTTTTGTTTTATCTCTCATGATGTACCTCGTAATACGGCCTCTATTTAGCCCAACATATTCGAAGAATTCTCAAGACGGAATTTAAAAAAAGAGAATATAATTACAAATTATTTAACAATCGTCCTTTTTATGTCGGATTCAAATCCAGGTTACAGGAAATATTCAAATGTTTACTGAATTCAACTTTTTTAAGTTGGGAAAAGTAAGTTGAACCCACTGGAATTCATGAATCAGGAACATCATGTCGCCGTACCCAGCGTCGTACTCCTCCCGTCATGTTTCTAGGACTATATCACCATCAGTGGTTCCTAGGATCCTAGACATGACCCATACTCATGACACATACATCACCGTGTCTACCAAGTATTAGGAACATCTTTACTATATCCCGATGACTCATGACTCATCAATAACACACATTCGGGATGACTAGTCGTATCGCAGTAGTCGTGTTACTAGACCGTGCAGTATTTTATTTGTATTAGAGTGAGTGCGCCCTCATTACATCCTTTATCTTCACTCATTTCTCAGTCGGTAGTCTTTACAACATCTTTATGGACTGTTTCAAGTTTCATATTGTTTTGAGGGAAACTCTGCTTCAGTTTCTGTGATTGAATCATGCATAAGCTAATGGGACGCCGTACGAATACGTCATTTAATGAGTAAACTGTCATTAACGTTGACGTGACAAAGTCGGTAATATGTGTATACATTGACCGCGTTTAATAACTGTACTGTACGTTTAGAGCACATGTTTATTCTTGTACGTATTGTTAACATATATAAATATAGGTATATAACGTATATAACGTATGCTTCCAATTATATTTTCCGTCACTTTCAAGTTACAATTTTAGTCACATTTGAATGAATAGTGATGGTAAGTTCTAGAGACCAACTAAGTCTGTACTACTTGTAGTAATACTACTAGTACTCGCCCTCGCAGTACTACTAGTACTATGGTGCAAGTGGTAGTACAGACTGGAGACATACTTTAGTTGTAGAGACATTTAGAATTTAGTGTACAGACTTAGGCAGAGGCATGCCACTGCCAGCCGGTATAGACAGTGTTACTGCTGTTTACTAAGTATGACAGTAAGTCCTTGACAACGTATACTATTCTTAGCTATATAGATTTGGTGTCCTAAAAGGAATAGCTGTTACTATATAACTATAAGTATAACGTAATAAAGCGGAAGCCAATTGACTGTGTTAGTGCCCATTGACTAAAATGTAAAATAACGAATGCCAGTTCGTTACTATTACGGTCAGAATATGTAATGTCAGGAGGATTTTAGAGATTAAACCAAGTAAATAAACAAGGGTGTAAGAAGTTGATTCACTTGTATCAATGCTTGTTGGTATTTTGAAAACAATCTTCTATATGTTAAGTGGTATATATAAGCCATACATATTTTTGTGTGGCTTTTTTACCGCCAAAATAGTGGTTAGTTTGTTCATAGAAGTCAATGGGCATATGTTTTATGGACATCCGACAGTATAGACAGTCACACACCGTTGTAACTATTAATGATATCTCACATGTTTATTCATTTAGCAGGACTGTGTATGTACAACTAAGTGACAATGGCAGCAGCAGAATCATCACATCTCCAGGAGGCAATAACATATGATTGTTTTTACTCAATATACCACCAATATATCATGTATGTGACCCGTTCATATATGAAAGTCATTCTGTAGTCAACTGGTAAGGTGTCATTATCATCTAGTCTGCTTAGATTCTTGGTAATTTGAAGTCGTTCCCAGTGTAAATTGAGTTACCTACAGACATCAGTATTAGTTCTTGTAAAGGCTTTCTGACTGCATGTCGATGTAATATGACATTGTAAACATCTTTACTAGTAGCCTACTACTATTTGCACGACAGTACGACATTTAGCAGAGATTAGTCCATGAACAACATTTACGGTACCGACATGCATGTCACCGTGTTTGTTCAGAGACGATTGACCTCTTTCTAGTCGCACAGTGCAGTTTTATTTAGGGATAGAGCATACTCAAGGTCACAAGGTAACAAATTAAATGGTACCACATGTACAATAACAATTCACTGATGATAATAATAATATTACCACTGAAATGAATAAAACGTACCCGGGATTGCTCTTCGCATGGATACAGGATATGACGTCACACCTGTTTTGACATTGTATGTATGTTATGATATTGCAAGTCATGTGTGAATAGCTATCAAAATATAAATTTGATGAATATTATTGCATATATGATATAGGTAATATTGTGGACGATGGAGGTGATGTTATTGGACAGAAGACATTTGTTTTATATGAAAATATATTCTTTTCGGTGCAGATATATACAGTTTTCTTCATGTATTCCACTTTTTAATAGCTTGTTTCTTTTGTTGCCTGTTATGATGAGGGGAGACTTCTATACTGGAATGGTTAACATCTGGCATCTGGGCATCTGGAAAGCTGTGCATAATCGTTTCAACACTGAAACCTTCCAGAACATATTGTTTATGTCACAGGTTAAATGTGTGTCTTCTTGATACATTTGACCACATTTTCCCTTTGGTTTTGGTGACTTGTGTTATATGATCATGAGCATACCTGTTCTGCTTTCAATGTACTGATGAAGCACTACAATAGAGTACTGGACCAACAATCATCTTAAAGGTTTTTCTCCATCAGTAAGATTGGTAATATCCATGGCGCACACGTGTCTGCTTACCAGCAGTCACAAAACGCATGTCGGGGTAGCAATAACAAAAGAAGAGTATGGTAATAGATACGTTGGCACGTGTCAAAAACCTCCGTGTAGTATATGACTACACTTAGGCCTACTATCCATGTATTATTTGGGTTTTCATACGTTGGCCAGTTTGGTTGTGATAAAATGAATATGACAAACCTGCACTGCGGCGGTGTACATTTGACAAGGGCATTCATGTACTTTTCACAGTTTCCGTACAACACTGTAACGACGTAGCTTCAAACAAGTGCCTTAATTATTCTCTTACCTGAGGTGAATCCTGCTCTATTCCTATTCTTGCTGTTAATGCAATTATTTTTTGGATGCTTACATGACTTACATAATAAGCTGGTTATAGTTTGTATCGGAGTTTGAGTATCGTTTACTAAACAGTAATGAGTGCAATATTTGATAATTCACGGCAATTAGACGTTATGGTATTGTCAACTCAGTTCGGGAACGTGTCCTTTGAAAGTAGCTAAATATTCTATATACCAATCTCCCCCTATACTAATTCATGAAACCGAACCAAGTCAATGTCCCTGTCACTCACATGTCATGTATTTACAATAACAGCAAAGTGCGTAGTGGATTGATCGACAGGTCACAGGTACTGGTCAATTAAGCTCATGTTCAGTAGAGCAATTAAGTGGAGGCCCTCGTGGGTAGTTAATAGTCTCAATAATTTCAGAGGTGATCCACTGACTATTATTGAAATCAGTGGTCAAATGACAAGTTCCCGATATACTTTGAGTGAAATCATACGATTATATTTACTTTTAATGTATAATTGGATCATAGTGATATTTTAATGGATGGCAGGTGACAGAGTGACCTCCATGCTGTGATCCTGCTGCAAATAAAATGAACTGCTCATGTGATATACAGAACAGACATAACATCCTGATGATTAACAGCGTAATGCATATAACATACATACCTTTCTATTTCAAGGCAAATTCCGTCTTTTAAGGGTTAATGATAGTAACAATAAACAGCTATGTTATGTCATATCCGGTGAATGGTTTTGCTCCGCACGTTCAGCTGGGCCACTCGATTCCAAGAAATATGGAACCTCGTACCATGCTTTCGAAGATGCAGATGAGATACGTTTGTAACTTCGATATAACAGTGAGGCTATACTTGTGTAGCTTTAATGAGCTATTATGAGGATATTATTAGCACATGTGCTGGATTCCAATTTGGTTTCAAAATTGTTCAAAATAGTGATTCTTGTTGGATGCACACTGTGGGAGTCATTTAAAATGGCAACAGTGATCACACGAACATGGCAAAGGATAGGAAACCAATAAAATAACGACTGCAATTTCTATCACTGTACGACCATTATCTTTGATGTGGTTTTATGACATTATATTGTTGTTATGCAACTACAATGATAAAATGTGTTTGAATATGTATCTTTGCAATGTATTTGTACATTTTTGTCAATATTCCTTATTAATATCGCCGTGGTTATATTGAGGCAGCAATGCCTGTACTATGAGGATGACGACTGTGAACCACTTTTATTAATTTCTCAATGACGATGTAAGTGAGATCAACTACCTGTTCATCACAATCCAATTCCAGCTGAGCAATGTTATTGCAAGACTATTAAAACAAGTAATTAACGAACTAGAAGTCGTTTAGTAGTACAATATGCTAGGTCGTATTGCTTCATATTGTTACTGCTAGTAGTATTCAGTAATATATGCCTAGTGGGTTTATAAAGCACAAGTAGGAAGAGCTGAAAACTAATTGGTTATTACACATGTATATATGTATTAGAGCCAACACACAGTGTAACCTAAAATAAAGTTAAACCATGGAAGGTATTGAGTCCCATAACAAAGTGATTTTCATGAGGTAGATTGTTCCATAAGTTAATAGACCTAGCCAAATTACGTTGTGAGAAATTGCTTAAACCTATTGCGAAGCGTAGATCATCTGGCTAGCCTCGCCAAATTATTTTATTAAGAGAATGTCCTCAATCTTGTTAGTGATCTTCAGAATACTGATTTAAGTGTTCCTGTTATGCTATTATAGTGTTAGGCCTTAATCTAGGAATAATATGCCTAGCCTATCCCTAACGCAGGCCACGAGCAAGGTCCCACATATTGTATCGAGGACCATCGATCGATAACTAGCTGATACTATTCGCTGCATTCAGTTTCAACTGTGTATATAAATAAAGAAGTTGGTGAACCTCGACTAAAATGAAGTCAAGTAGCCTAGCTTAGTCATTCCGGGAATGACAAGCGTCATTATAATTAAAAAAAACTGAAAGTGACAGCCAAACCTCAATAATTCAAGCAGATATCAAGGTCTACCACTCAGTAGTAATAGCAGTAGCGACGTGATGAAATACTTACCTTGACGTATACCTTTCGTCCCTTCTTGTTGGGTTGAAATGTATGAACCTTCTATTGGGAAACGTAACATAAATTCTGTCGTAACTCTCGAAGTCAACGAGAACAGTTGGAATTGCATTTGTTGTAAGTCTCTCTCTTATTCTCCGTGTCATCTATGTAACACGTTAGCGTCATTGTTAGAAATTTTTCTGTGACAATGCATTCAAAATGCTCACTGACACCCTCTACTCATGTAAACGTGCCATGTTATGTATGGTTGCTTGAATTTTAAACTATTAATTAACCTCAAAACATATTTCCAATGTTGCAAATAATGCACTCTGTTGCTTCTAAGTAGTCTTAATTATACAAAGGTAAGGTCTCGCTTCTCTTAGACCGTTTCACCATGACATGGCAATCAGTCAGCTCTGAATTATGAATTTGTCCCATGCATTCGCTCCTGATCCGCCAATGCATACCGTCATTTACTACTTAAATTTTCGCTCCAGAAAAAAATAGATTAATCGAATTATCTATTTCGATGTTATTAAAATTAATAATGGT
>JAODAG010327586.1:0-11065 GCA_027574785.1 Orphnurgus asper | reverse complement strand
AAAGAAATGACAAATATTGATAATAGATAGGAAACCATTTCAGATATCAAGTAAATTAACAAGATAATGTCAGCAAATTTCAGGTATTCAAAAATCCCATAACCGTTTATTTCGACAAACATCTCTCAATTGTTGAAGAAAACAGTACATCGACTATTCTCCAGTGTAGAATTTCCAAGCATGCATATATGATTTGTTGCATGTGTTAATGGTCTACAGTGCCAAGCCCGAAGAAAGTTGTATTGAGAACAAATTACAAATCAACTGTTTAGAAGTAAACGTGACAGAACGAAGGATAGTAATCAGTTAATGAAAATAGCCTGCTAAAGAGAGTTATGGTCTTGAATTACATTTGCAGACTACCCCTCAAGGAACAATAGAGTAGCAATTATTCATGCTGACATTCTCATAACAATTCATGGAAATATCTTGTTACTTTATATTAAAATAGAAACAACATGCAAACTGAAAAATACAACGAACGAGCTTACTTTCATTACTACTACTACAACTACTACTACTGCTGCTGGTGGTTTAAGCTCTATCACTTAAATTTGATGCCATCACAGACAACGTAGTCATAATGTCTGATACGAGTATGTAAGCTTTGGCAACTATACAACAACTTGATTGTGGTGAAATTATTTTATTCGAAAATGAATGGCACAACAGTGGTAAAAGCTTCATTAGCAAGAAGAAAGAAAATGCTGTATTTAAAATTGGTGAGGGAGAGTGCATTAGGTTTTATCTTGCGTGAGCATATGCTGAATTACATTAGTAATGTTGAGGAAGTTGGTTAGATGCAATATAGTTGCAGTCACAGATGTGTTCAGTCTGTTAATACAAAAGAGTTCCTAACAATTCAGCACAATTTGCATTCTTGAAATATTTAACTATACTGCTTATGCAAAATTATCCAGCATGAATGAAATTATAATAAACAGGAGTTTATTCGATTTACCAAAATGGAATCACTGAATTAGTTCAACTACAATATACTACTGCCACTGTTTAACTTTGTGTCACACTGCCAATCCATATTCAACAGGCATCGAAGGGAACTATCATCGCCGAACTATTGTCGATTATAATGCCATGCTACTATCACTGTCCAAGAACTACTTCAAATCTTCAAGCTGTCAGAGCATGATATTTCAGCACATTTTTGTCATGTGTCAACATTAAATCAAAAGTTGGAGAGATAGGTGTTTATAGGCAACTGTTTTATGAATGGACAATGTTCAATTTTAGCAGCCATTAACCAGTTTTAGCAAAGGTAGAAACATTCCTCATGAATATAATATAAATCATAGCCATGTGAGAAAGTTGCGACAATATCACCAAATTTCCAATAACTGTAACTTTTCTAGTTTCATCACATATAGAGTAAACAGAAATTTGTTTAGAACATAAGAAACTATGGAGTTCAATGATATCGTATAGACCCTTATGAATGTAGGCAAGCAGCTGGTTCATTAGAATGTAAAGCATGGTGACGCTCTCATACAAGAAGTACCTCAACATCAGCAATGTTATTATCGATGTATAGGCGTCCCGGCTTACATTGCGCTGATATCTACGTCGGCCAATTTCAATGGATACACTCAAGCAATGTGCTGATCACTGACCAATTTATCATTCCTGTAAATTTACAATGTAATTGTTTAGCGCCAAATATTCTTTAACAACTCATTAACTAAGCGGATTATCATTAAGAAGTAAATAGTTTTGCCCAAACCGAAAATCGAACGCTATGTGATCTTTATCAACCGATAACACCAAGCACCACATGACGAAACACCAAGCTAGACAAAAGAAATATCTTAATATGCATGATTTTACAAGCATGATTTATAATTTATAATTTATAATTGGAAGGAATAAACGTAACTCTTATTAAAAAGTATGAAGCATATTAATTGTGCCGTGCTTGAAGCTAGCTTGGGTGCTGCACCTGTAGTGTAATATAATTCTGCCAAATATATTGAATAGGCATATAGCGCTTTAACCGACCAGCACATCATTTCTACAAAGACGTGAGTCGTTACTATGTACATCTATCGTTCGTTACTAATCCACTGGTCACTGCGGCTGATTGACCGGTTGCCTGGGGAACACTTGTGACACGATGCCTAAAATACCAACCTACAGTTAATCATCTTACCATTTTCCACACATTCACAACATTTGTCTTCACACTGTTCATTGTACACCAGTGTCGTGCCCTGAAAACAAATGAGAAATCCCACATTGAAATACAAGTATGAAGCAACAAGTATGTTAATAGCATATTATTTTGTTTTGTATTACTTAATTTATGTTTTTGTCTGAAATGTTCTACATCTGCTAAAACAAATATAAAATAACTACGCAAATAGAGATTGTTGGTCACGATTTTGTCACTGCGTTAGCATGAGCCATTGACTTGAATAAACAAAATGGTACCATTACAGGTGCACATCACAATGCTTATCGTGGTGTGCCGTCCACTGACAAAACCCAGTGGGAAAACATGTCTGGTATTAAATACCGGTAATTGGTAACAAAAAACATGAAATATTCACCTGTCCACAAACAAGGTTGCAAGTTTTGTCACATTCAGTTGAGCCAGCATTACATGAACATTGAATACAGGAAAGACTTCCCACCCAAGTTGTTCCTTGCTAGAAAAACCAAAAAATAGAGCAACAAACATTAAAATCTGAATCACAATTGTAGACATAATCGGCCTTATAGATCATTCTATGTCATTGCTGAGTCTTTACTCAATGGCAAATGGCAGGGACATCTCTGACTAAGTGCCAATACGTCTTCTTATCATACCAATTCGAGCATCATTAAAATATTTTATTTTTCAGTGTTCCCAATCTATCTACCACCCTTCGTAACTTCTTTAGTACATGTCTGTCCACAACAACTTCAATGAAAAAGTTTTCTTTCACAACTGCATGGATGCTAGAGCAACCACAATCAAGAAAGGATATACGATTGATATCAAGTGACTCGGAATTTTACAAACGAATGAACGGCTGTCACATAACAAATGTAAAATGTAATATAAAAGAGCGAAACCTTTTGGATAGCGTTGTCAAACTGGCAATCACAGAAATATTCGTCTCTTCCGTTGTCACATTGAGCTTGATCATTACATCTTTCCTCTAATGAAAAGCAACCGGAGCACTCCCCACAACTGAGAAACCCGTCTGCACATTGACACTTAGATTCTTCTTCAACTGTCAATGAAATAACAACATAAACGTAAAGTACGGAACTGCATAAGAAAGAGGAAATTAACAATACAATGTAGTGAGAACAATATTCACATGACAGTCTGTTAGCATAAAATAAGACATGCGTTGATGAAATAATGAGTCATCTAGTTATATATAATAGTTTGATATATAAGTTTTACTTCTCAATAAATAATGGTGCATTCCTGCTGAGCCAGGAATAATCTTATAAAGAGCTGAAATACATCGGCGTGGAGAGCAATTCGCCCCTTCAAACGTTATATTGCTCTTTAAAAAAATCACTGTAGCGTAATATTTCCCTCTATGTTACCAAAAGGATTTATTTCCTGAGCATCATAAAGTGTTGATCAACAGGCTGTTTTCTTGTCATCAATACAATCCTAAATGCAATTTTATTCTGTCTTTCAGACATCCAACTGTTCTTTAATATTGTTGCCTGTTTAATATCAAATGCTTTAAACTAAGAGACATTTAAAATCTAAACTGTCTCACTACATTAGGTGAGTTTTCAATTAAAGTACGGTACTTTTACTTTCATTTTATGACAAATTATTTACCGTTAGGCCTATAGACATATGTAAATCCTACCAAGCTGTAAAGTGTGTATCAGCATTGTGCTGCACTTGTCTGGTAAGGTAAAGAGGATTGACTTCCTACAGTAACTATTTTTCTTTTAATTACTTCACATTAATCAGTGGAGTAAATAATAAAAAGTACAAAATTGGTTCTTTCCTTTTAAACATTTAGAACCTGTAAGAACGGTTCAAGATCGAAAATATCGTCCACCCAGTACACATTAGGGCTACCTTCCCCTTAGATCGAGCGAAGCAGCAAAATGATTGTTCATTGACTGTTTACTTGATGATGATTCAGGACTAAACTCTGACCAGCCCTATTCACTTAACAAGAGGATTATCTGGTAAGACTGGGCAGAGGAAAACCACAATTTGACGTGCATTCATGCGTGAATTGTACCAAGGCATATTGAGGACTGTATGTTGTAGTGCTAACTGTATGCAAATTGAGTTGTACAGGCAGTGATAATGCATATGGTCTACTGTAGGCCTATGCACCATTATATGATCGTGATCAGGAGCAGTGGCTGAATTTAACACTGAAGTGTTGTTGGTACAGTACTGTTCCGACAATGGGGTTATTAAATTGAAAAACAAAAGCCAATTATCGGAAAATTAAAAAGGAAACAGAAGTTGCGTAAAACGACAAGAAAAAAATATCGGATGTCGCTCGAACGGTAAAATTTCGGAAATATAACAAAATCGCGGAACTTAAATCGTAATGGAATTTTATTAATCACATGATTGGGGAAGGGGGGAGGATGAAGACACTGCGGTTATTGAATTGAAACAAATGCCAATTATCGGAAAATTAATTGAAAACAGAAGTCGCGTAAAACGACCAAAAAAAATAACGGTAAAATTGAGGAAAAAATAACAAAATCGCGGAACTCAAATCCTAACGAACCAACGTAATTGAAACGACTTTTTACAAGTTCAAGACTCGCTGCTCCGGCGACAAATATCCGTTGACTTTACTGTGTAAAAAATTACACAGTAAGACGGACAACCAGCGACGGTACACTATGCGCTGTAACAATGCGTAGTGCGAGTTACACACGAGGTTAATTTACCTACTGCGACGTGAAATAAATACTAGCGGCCGACTCGGTCGCGCAATAGCGGGGATGGCTCTATTCAGTAAAAATGGCGGAATCGACTAGAAAGAATCGAACCCTTTACATCATTCATTAAATATGAAAATATCCCAACTGACGAAAATGTTACGAGACTTAAAACATCGCAGCTAGCCTAACGATAGTTGCCTTGCTTACAATACAACCCCTTCATTGGCAGTTCGGCGCGTTGTACTAGTTATTGTAGCGTGCCTAGTGCATACATAGTATGACGCTTTCTATCATATTCCGCTGCCAAGTTAACTAAAAAGTACATCAGTTCATTACATATCATTTAACTTTCTCCTGTCATTTTTCTTATGAATTCAAGTTAAAAAATGTGTGATATATACCAAACTAGTCTACAATTCATATCTTTGGCAACAGTTACAAAATAACAACTCGGGTCTTTAATCTGTGTCATAAACTTCCGCTCTGCCTCGTATTACGAGGTGTGATAATCCTTTAACATAAACTATGAAGTGTCAGGCTTCTGGACCTTCTAGCCCGATCTGGGTTAAGTTTGCTCCATCGCTCTATGGGCTGCTGTGCCCTAATGCATAAGCAAAGAATGTCGGAAATATAATTTCTTACTTCTTTCTGTAAGAGACCTTACCCCCGAAATTTTCAATTGTGCTTGTGAAATATTTACCAATCAGAGACTAGTAGACTTAGCCTATCACAATACACATATGTTAATTTTCAGCAATGACTTGACATAATAAGCCTATCCATATCAGGTACAATTTTTGATTGGTAGGTGTATCTAAGATTTCCATGGACATAGGTCTGTTCTCCGTGAAGTAAATTCATCATTGGGAATGATTGTGAATATACAGGCAGTATCATAGCCTGGACAAAATTGCATATGGGACAGTGCATGTTTCTGCCAGGAATGTCATGCACTCATTACAGACGACTGTGCTGGTTATGTCTGATTGGGGGAAATATGTTTTACATAATTTTGCAGTACCGGTAATATATCATGATTCGTAGGTCAGATCAAATTGGCAATAGCGAAGCTAAAAAGAGCAGGCTAAAATTGTATTTGAAATCCCTGCACTTCTGACTAACGTTGTAGTCAAGGTCACGTGATTTCAAATGAGAATACCCTGTCAATGTATTTGCAAACATCAGGTTTCATATAACCTTCTTAGCTGGTGCCATTCTATTGTGTTGACTGAGTTCCTTGTTAAGTTTACGACGACTGTTATTCATATTCACCTGTCATATCACCTGGCCTCACGATAGGAAAGATTTTAGGGCTAGTAAGGTATTTATTTATCTGCTTCAGTGAGTATACTCTGAAGGAAATAATGGGGCGGTACAGGAAATCGTAAATCATACAGAACAATATATTAATTACCAAACCATATCAAGAGCAATTAACTGTATTTCATGTAATAATTGTTTACCAGTTTATGCTCAGGTTGGGATCATTCCACTCGATTTCCCTAGCTGTTTGGACGCAAGGCGGTTCCCCTTTTACAAGGTATGATAGTTTAACAGCACACTTCGTGTTAGCAAACTGCAAACACACAGCTAGTTGTTAACATCTCCCAAGCTGGTAGCTCATGATATTGTTCAGTGGTAAAATAACTGTTCTTAACTTCTTGAGCAATGTTTTTATAAGGACAAAAGAGAGATTTATATGCAGTGATGTGTGGAATTATATGGTGGCAATAATATGGTGACAATCGGTTCGACTGGCGCTCATCCAGGGTTATATATCACGGCTATTATAGTCCAGAGTAGACTACGGTAGTTTACAAATTTCAATAACCGCTTGTTGAAAGTACTTACTTGCATCACATGTTGCTCCAAAGCATTCAAGATGACCACCAGATATGCACTGGCTGAAAGTAACATAAGCAGTAATTATTATACTTAAACATTCAAATGAGCATTGGAGGCACCACAATAGTTGGAAGAATTTATAGATCTATGGATACATACATTTAAAAATCAACGTTAATAAGCCTATTGTTGCAATATTCATCTCTGTATGTGTATAATTGAAAAATCCATGAATGAGCATCGAACTTACCACGTTTGACAATCTCTGCTGAAGACATCTCCACCTGGTATAAGAATATCTTCCACCGAACAGGGACAAAGCTCACGAGTTATACAGCGACCGTCATATTCCACTTGGCCAATGGGGCAGAAACAACCTTCTACACAAGTTTCCTGGCAACCAAAATCTTCATTACCTTCAGCATAGCAGGCACTATCACAGGAAGAACCACACTCTGAGTAAACTTTGGCTCCTTCGCACTGCAGGCCTTTGAACCCAACGGAAAGAATAAGGATGCGTTACAGTTTTTGTTTTGGTTATGCGCAAACATTTCGTGTATGAGGCTTGGCGAGCTTCCATATGTCACGCGGGATGACAGTGGCCAGGGGTTGCGTAGCATTAACAAAAGGAAGATAATACCCAAAAAGTGAATCTGATGTTAAACTAACATGGCATCAATTTGACATTACAAGTACTGTACTATGTTTCTATTACCTACTTACACACAATTGAACTTTCATTTATTATGTCAAGAAAAACTGCTAAGCATCGGGATCAACGAAATGTTTCTCTACCATCAGCCAAACTATGCCATGAACTGTCGATATGGACTGTTCGTGCTATGCCTCGAAGCTTAGACGCGTCTACGGTATTACTGCAAAATTGAATCCTCTCTATGATTTAGTTTGCAGTAAAATTCCATGTTTAAGCAGATATCACAGTTCACATATTTCACTGTGAACAATGTTAAAACATTTTACGTACCACAAGTGCCATCTGATCGCCACTTAATTGGCGCACCATTTTCGCTGCACTGCTTTGTATAAGCAGCGATAGCTGTACAAAGACAGTCGCAGTTTCCTCCTCGTTCACAGGCACATGTGTCCATCACGCAATCCGTGTAGTACTTTTCAGGTTCCACCTGCAAGACGTATTTAATAATTTGAATTTAAGACATACCAAGATCAATGGTAATGATGAATCCTATAAAATAATTGTCTCACTCTTGCTTTCAATATCGAAAAAACAATCTCATTTTGAATTATTTCCACTGTTATATTATTTAATTTGTTGTGCCCACACCTATTGTTATTTTGCTAGCTGATGTGTGCTGTGAACCCAATCTCTGTTGAATTTTAAGCTTTCTGAAAATGAATTGTGCCTTTTATAGTGAACCATCGTGAAGAATACACTTACAGAATTGTGACACTGAGAGAAGATCCCTTGCTTTATAATTCCACATGAAAACTCTGCCCATTTCTTCCTCTCTGGGTTGACTTCGCATGGATTTATTGGACTCGGTGGCATGACACACTGACCAAGTTTCCATGAATGGCCGAACACGTTAGCCGCAAACTCAATGTCGCCATCACGTGTGGTAAAGTCATCGGTTCCTTTACCGTTGAAATTACCGCACAGACCGCAGACTTTACCAGAGTAGGTCGGGTCCAGTGAAAGGTAGATCGAAGTACCATGGTCCCATTTCAAAGAAATACCTGTGACTGATGATTAAAAATAACTAGATGAGACAAACTTTACTTCAAAATCATTTCTCAGTCCTGTAAGCTTTCACATTTCATGAGCAAGTAAACTGAAAATGTTGCATTTGGAAGAAATAAATGCTATTAGACAAACTTTTCGCAGAGCCAGGAAAATCCACTGTTTTTATTGAATATATTTATTAATGCAAAACAACCTACAATGCAATACTGCAAAAGCTAAAGTTTTCAATTTTGCATTGCAGTCATAAATGATATAATTTAATCAGTTTTCCAAAGTGCTTAATTATTTATTTAATTATTAAATTTAATCAATAACTTTATAATGTGGTTCAGTATGTGTTTAACAATGAGGTTAATTATGTTTAATTGTCTTTTCTGTTGAACAACCGAGAAGAAAGAAAATATGTCAGTTGAAACCAGTGGCAAATATATCTGCTGGTTTTTTCACACTGGTTTTCTAGCAGGAACCTGTTCTAAACAGGTTGATTTTGTGGAAGTAAACTGGTACCTGTTGAAACTTGTTGCCAACACGAACAATATGCAGAGTGTGATACCTTGCAACTAACCAACTTGCAATAAAAATGAATAATCAGGGTATATTATTGAAAAAGAAGGGTAAAAAAGACAAATGCCTGATTTAATTTGCAATACCAGTCGTCCGCATAATTTCTACTTACCGAGTTTGGTTTCGATGACTTGGAATATACCGACGTGCTTTATCTTGAAAACGGTGCCTGGATCGATGTCAGAACCGTCGACGTTCTGGACAGAGATATCTGCTCCTCGGACCATCTGAATATCAAATCCCGCGATGGAAAACTTGATAGCTGTGGTACACGCTGCTCCGCCGGCACCGCATGGGACGTTCTCGACGACAATCTTGAAAGTGCTGATTCCAGTTCCGCAATCGTCCTCTGCCAACACATACCTGCAATCTCCTACAGGCGGAGCAAAATACGAATAGAGACACCGTCGGCAAAATGAATATGTAGCTTGTTTTGTATGAACGACAAAACCAGGTGTACTACACCTCTATGATATTTTTCAACGGTGGACCTTTTTGCTTATTAAGTCAATTGAATTGAAGAAAAAACAAAATAAAACAAAATCGTCCAAAGTACCAACCTTGAAAGTCATAGAATTTGCCGTCGAAAGTCTCATAATGAGTGTCACCCCAAGCACGGCAAGTCTTCATGCATGGTTTACTGGTGCACTCCCAGCCATCTCCTGTGCAAGAACTGAAAATAGAAGGGAAGGGGGGGTTCAGGCATGTTAGTGATACTTGTTACTATGTTAACATTAAGTAACAGATATTTACCAATATCAAATCGGTGTGTTTATGTATAAACTTACTTCTAGCTCACTACATCAACCCTTTTGTAGGACGAGATATCAACAAACTCATGTTCCAAATATTAAAAAACTAAAGAATGAAAAATTTGCCAGTGTTTAAGCAGAGCCTAAAATATAATTTACTTCATTTAAGCTCAGATTCCAGATAAATTTATACATATCCAATTATGCATTTCGGTTTGGTTACAACTGAAATAAACATGTATGACACCAATATTTAATTATTTTACATGAAAGGGGAAATAATTAAATCGATATATAACAGTAAGGTCCTTCTCTCACTCAGGAAAGAATACTACATTTGCGTATATTAGCTTGGAATCGTTGCTCATTCCCGAAAGCCTAAAACAGCATGATGGACACAAATCCCTGACACCTAATGATGTACTAAGTGATTGTAGTAAATGGTGGGGAACTGATATATTAGTATACGGATCCCCTTTCTGAAATCCTAAACCAAACGAAGCGACGGCCTGCAACTGGAAGGTAACTCCTACTTAACCGCAAAAGTTTTCTTTGAGGTGTATTCCTAGTGCTGGAACTTTGATGTAACAGACGATTAATTGAACACTGAAAGGGAACTCCCTACACTAAAAGTGAAGCTTTGTCATGTTAACAAAAGTTTCCTAATAAAAACATTTATCAACCAGACAGAGGGTGCATAGCTTCAAATAACTTTGAAACTTACATAACTCAACATAACTCAACATAACAAAGCGGCGTTCAAGCTGAAAATGGAATACGGAGTAAATATCTCATGATTTTCAATAGATAGTTTATCTCTTACAACATGCCTTTAAAGTTTATTCGAAAAAGAGTTGCCAAATGTGTTTACTTGCCCTAAGAATCTTACCATATCTGACATTCCTGATCTAGATTTTCTCCAACATGGTACGTGATGCCGTCATGCAAACAAGGGCATTCCTCAATAGGAACGCACTGTACTCCGTCAAGGGCTTGGTCTTCGGGACATGCGCAGCCTTCGTCACAGTCCTGCGTGTCGCCTTCGAAGCACTCTGGACTCTGAGACGAACACTTCTTCTCACATCTTGTACATGAACTCCAAACCTGACCATTTTGACACTTGTCAGTTTCTTGAAATGGGAAAAGAATCGGTGAACATGATATAGTTAAGTTAATGTGCTATTTGTTCTAGTGTGTTGTGATAATAAATGTATCTATATATATATATTATATATATTTATATGTGTGTGTATGTATATATATATATATATATTATATATATATATGT
>JAODAG010327575.1:0-11067 GCA_027574785.1 Orphnurgus asper | reverse complement strand
GTGGATGAGTGGAATGACTTGCCTGAGTCATTGGTGTATGCCAGTAGTGTCAATGCCTTCAAGAATGGTATTGATGCATATTTTACAGATATTGGTAGAATTTATGGTGTTTGTTGTTCAGGATCCTTTATGACGACATTGTCCTTTCTGATCCTTATTATCTATACTCTATACTCAAGGGCGTCCACGGCACGCTATAATATACATGTAGTACACATGTACACGCACATACAATAATGGCGTCGAACAAAATGCGTTCACGTCCCGCTATAATATACATGTTTACACGTACATGTACACGCACACGCAATGATAGCATCGAACCAAAGGATTTCACGGCACGCTATGATTGACATGTAGTACGCATCCACGCACACACAATATTGGTAGTCGGTGTCGTCATTTTTATACCCTAATTACTTTTCCGGTGTTACAAAATGAAACCGGCTAGGCTGAGATGTTTTTGTTATCTTTTAATTATTTGGGGGGCCGGGTAAATGCAATGCGTGTTCAACAACCCTACACAAAGTGTTACCGGCTATTATAAATGGGAATCCGCGAACGGGCTATTTATCGTTAGCCACTAAAGTTAGTTCTTTGTACCAGACAGCTTCCCTGATTTCCTAGTGTGTATCTCAGCTATATAGTACGGTACACGTTGACATAACCTGCAGTAAACATATTATAGGACAATATTCTGCTGAAAGAGCCTCTCCACCTCGCAATCAACGAGGCCGCAGGAACGGACTGACTCGTAAAATAAAGAAACGCATTTGACCTCACTGGACTTGTTCACGCATGTAGCCTCCGTAGCGCTTCGTTGCGCGGGCCCACTGCGTACGACCGGGCTGTAATGTTTTCAAAATCCGATGGCCCTATAACATGTGCATGTCTGACGTAATTGTGTTTACGTCGTCATGTGGCCTCCATGGTACATTTATACTCGTCGGAGGATCTCGGGGTAAGCAGCTCCGCGTGAACCAGTCAAGACGTGTTTGTTACTGCTCTCTGTGGCTTGAATAATACTGCCAGAACACACGAGAAGCCGGAATAGTGTTAACTATTATACGTACTTAATAAACAGATACCGTTGCATGATGGGTAATGCCCGTTGTAATCTTGCAGTATAATCATTATTATTTTTCGTTAGCGAATGCATACCACAAAGTTATGACTTAAATTAACCTAGCTACGCGAGATGAACACCAGGTCCGTTGCCACTCCATGGTGTTATATATATACATGACAATTGGTATGTATCCATCGTATATGCATTATAAGCAGGCAACTTCTCGGGAAATATTTCCAAAAAATTCATTTTAATAAAATATTGATGAACAAGGGAAGTTTATTGTAAACTATGCGTTCCTCTTTCTGTTTCGGTTTCAGAATCTTCTTCGTACGCAAACTACTCTATTGCGAGGAGGACTTGTTTTGGACTCATCGAAAGGTCAAGGAACTATAATAGGCTTTGGAATTCCCATTGACGTGCAACGACGGAATAAGTGATTACTTGGATACGAGCCGAGAGGCTGCTCATGAATATTTATGAGGTAGTCTGGAAGACCCGACTCGAATCGACTCTGTTTACATATGTATTATACATTATTATTACAGTTTGTGGGGGACTACAATATTTAACTTCATTCTTAGAAAGTCATCAAAGGCATCGATTGTTTGCAGTGAGGATAATCAACCTCATTTTGACCAGTTCAATTAGGAGAAACACTCTGTAGGAAGTTATATTCAGATGGGTTAATGGAATTGTTTTAGTGGGCGGATGTTTTTGATGATTGTTTATATAATCACCTCCTCCTTCTCACAGCTGAAATATCAACCGATATCCTGATATACAGTTGGTAGGTTCCAGAGCGGAGAGACTGGCCTGTTTTGCCTTGTTGATGTTTTGTACACACATTAAGTTACTGGATTTGTTTTGAATTGAGAAACATTCGTGAACCAATAATTTCGCAATCATCTCTCAGTGGTCTTTTTTTCCTCCGGAACCGTAACTACTATTCGCGATCTCTCGTGATCACGGGTGTGATCACGGGTGTGAAAACTTGACTCGTGACCTCGGACTAAACCGTGATTCGTGACATATCCGTGACAGCCACGTGATACAAACAACATACCAGGAATTAGTGACGGCACTCGTCCACGCAGAGTCGTCAATATTATACAAATAATAAATTAATAAAGAACCGTTCACACCGCACGGTCTATATATATAGTAGTAGTAGGAGGAGGAGGAGGAACTGGCCGGACTCAAACCGAGGAAGTTACGTCTTTAAATTTAATCTGGTGACAAAAAGCGACTCGTAAACAGATTTATTTTGAAAATATGAATTAATTAACAGCGGCGAGGGAGTTTTGAATAAATAACGCCCGCAGGAGACGAACCTACGTGATTACTCGTTGTGTATAGACGTGAGGCCGATAGACGGTACGTGCTAAATAAAAAAAAACTTATTTTCTATCACCCTACATCAACATTCGGACTCGGAATTACCTACGGTTTGCATTATTAATCACTCCCATGCAAGTGAAAATCGTACCAGCCTGATCGTAGTAAGACCGCGTATTTCTACGATTTCGTCGGCTTGAGATTGAAGTTGATATTTTGATCAGTTGAAAAAAAAAAATTATCTCTGTTGAGAAAATGTGTCGGACGGAGAAGGCGACGCCGGGGCCTTCCATACAGCTCGTCACCAAGTTTATTTTTTTCCTCGTGCTGACCTGCGACGGACGGACGATCGGCGATTGCAGCGACTTCGTAAGCGTCAAAATGTGGAAGTACCGCCGTCAGCTGCTGATTCATCGTTCGAACGGCGTTTGGCTCCGCGAGGTAGCCGCGTGGGAGTCGACCCACAGCCACGGGTACGTCTTGCGGGAGGCTACGGACGGCGACCGCTGGTCGTACCGGGGCATCTACGACGAAGGTATGCGGCTACGGAGTTGCCAGGTGACGACGGATGGGCGGTACACGGAGCTGAGAGGGAACTCGAGACTGATATCGGACGTGCGCCACGGATGTCGCCGGAATGAGACTGCTCTGCCGTTGGGTCGAACCCCGTCGAATTTGTTTGGCACTATTCTACGGACGGACTCGCATTCGTCCAGGACGTTTGACGACATCGTCAAATTCCTCGATGACGAAAAGGTCGTCTACAGGCTGCAGAGGGCAGGTTCGATCACCGACGAGGATTATTCGTACGGGGGCCCAGTTTCCCAAAGCTACGAGGACGCGGTCCGAAGCTCTGACCAGCCCGAGGAGGGTGACGATGGTCCTAGCGTCGAAGTTTACCGACGCTTCGATGGTGACGTCCCCCCAGATCTCGACGGTTTCTTGGATTTCGAGATGACGACAGAAAAGTGCCACGAACTCAATAAGGACGCCATGCAGCGCCACGTGGAAGCTGAGTCGCCACCGGCATTTGTCTCGTGGCTGCCGAAGTCCCTACGGGGTTTTCCGAGTACCGTCCGAAAGCAAATGGAAGCGATCGGCCTCGTAGATGCCACGGAGGAGGATGACGATGGTGACTTCGAAGACGATGAGCACGTGATCATGGAGGAGGGGGATCACCTTGAAAGGCGAAAGAGAGGCTTATTTATGTTCCCGGGGACCCTTTGGTGCGGCACGGGTAACCGGGCACCGACCTACGATTCGCTGGGCATGTACAACAAGACCGACATGTGCTGTAGGGATCACGACCACAGTACCCCTAACATGTCGATCAACAGCGGCGAGACGAAGTACAACTTTAGAAACTGGGGCATGTATACCCTGACGCACTGCTCTCTCGATAAAATGTAAGTGAATATTCTTTTTCGTCATTTTGATTTGTATAGCCTATAATAACAAGGCTTTATATATATAAAAAAAAAATTGGACTAGAAAAGCCCGGTTGTAAGACGTATCTACTACTTTTTTTTAATGATAGGGAGCAAACGTTACCCTTCCTCATACCTCCCAGCGCTTCTCAGTGTGGTTGTCGTCGCCTGCTTCTCCAATCCACGCAACAAGTTTGCGCGCTTGTCCGCTGCTCGGAGGTGAACGAACTCGTTTTTTCCCCTTAATCGAGGGCGCCCTTTGACAAAAAGTAAACATATCTATGCATATGTATAAACATATCTATGCCTGATGAGTAATATCACTGATGCAACTTTCGTTAGACTTGAATAAGAGAGCCTATTGTGGGGAATTTTAGTCGCATTGAAAAAATCAAACCTCAACCTCGGCGCGAGATCCAGTGGAGGGGGGGGGGGTCCCCGGAAATCATGGCAATTTGGAGAATTGTATACGTCGAAATGTTGTACTGATATAACTTAATTTTTAAGTTTTTAAATTTTTAAATTTTAAGTTTAATTTTGCTAAAATAAATATTACGGTCGTGTTTGTATAAAAACAACGATGCCATGCATGTAATTTGTTGAATATTTTAGCCTACATTTCATATAATATGTTAATCTGATTCCAGTAGCTGTTTTTTGACAGTTTTACTTCTGGTCGGTATAGCGCTTAAACTTCTCGGCTCTACCGTTTTCAGAAGACATAGCCTACATGTAATTTTTTTTTTTTAGAAAATGGTAATTGGTAATGCTTAGAAGCAATTCGTGTCATGTACATATAACTTTACAATTTTAATATATCAAGGAACATTATACATATCAGTGCTGGCCTAATTAGACCTGTGCAAATTAGCTATATTTTATTTTGCAAAACCAGGCCATTCTACTCCCCGTGAGGGTTGCAGTTGTGTTTTTGTCTTGTATTCCTCCTTCGGTCAACATCAAAATCCATGGACTTGTATTATGAATGGTATAAGTTGTTTATGCCAGTTGTATGAATAGGCTACACAGTACAATTGTATCAGTCTAACGTACCGTATAGTCTACAATAAATCGTATAGGCCTAGTGGTCCAGCTATTTATATAAACAGACTAGGCTTAAATGCTGCTTTTGTTCGTTCAAGTAAGTTTCAATTAAAATAGTGCATGGGTGTATTTCTGTAAATATAAACCTGAGGGAATAATTCCTAGTGCATGTTGTGGCACGACGAACCACAACATGCCGATTTTACCGGTTTAGAAAGCAGCAAGCAGTAGTCAACGTTCACTACTATAAAACGTGGCGCTATTGCACAAATTACAAATGCAGAGTTACGAACTTTGGCTGTGTTTCTTCGTGAAATTTAGCCTCGCACCTATGAATGTGAGCTTTTGTAAATGTGTAGTCTAGCTCCTTGGATCAAAAAGAATAGATCATGATCATGGTTTTTTTTCCATCCCTAATTAATGTTAAGGAAAAAGTTTAAAAAGTTGACACATTTTGCTACTTAAGGTGAATATCACCAAAGTTCAAGCCAAAATTATGAAAAGTTTCCCACAAAATAGTTACCGGTAAACTTAAAATCAATGCAACGTGTCATAGGTTACAAAACTAGGTAAAAGTTAAGTGTGAAACTGAATTGAAGCCCTTTCAGTTGCAAGTTAGGACCATTCGGTCTAGTTTGATGTTTATTTACTCTTCATAGCATATACCGGTAGCAAGGAATCAAAGAAAATCACAAAGACATAATAAAAGAGAGACCATTATAGCGGATTGCCGTATTGCTCGCATACGTCAGAAATATTGGTTGAAAAGGTTGAACATGGTTGAAAATAAAAGGTTGAACTCATTGGGAAAATATTTCTTGTTTATTCGTTCCGGAGATATCTGACAAGGAGAGGTGGGGAAGGGGTCCGAGGTTGAATCCCTTTCTTATGAAGCTACACCACCGGGTCGACCGTGATAATAATAATGGCTGAAGTTTGGTGGTGAAGGGAATTGACGCGGAGCGATGCAAACATCATTAATTTGTTTGTTTTTTTTTTCTTCTGCTTTCGCTATACAGATTCCACAAGTGTCTCCGTAAAGTTAGAAACACAGCTGCCTACGAGGTAGGGCGAGGTTATTTCAACGTATTCAACGTACAGTGTTTCGTTATACGGAACAGGAAACAGTGCTTGGAGGTGTATTGGTACATGCCGTGGAGGTGCAAGAAGCACGAATATCTGCCGACCGCCTGCTTACGGGGAGCGCAACCATTCCCGTCCCAGAAATACATTTGGCCCTCGTAGCGGGCTCCCGAGGGCCCGCCGCTCGCGAGAGAACTACCAGTCTGGTATATGGGCCTATTATACGGGTTAGAGACCCGTCAGTAACGCCAGGGGCGTTGTAAAGGGCTACTAATTCCTTGACCCGATCAGCTGAGAAGCACGGCGCCCTTTTATTCAACGCGTTTGTCCGCGTGGATGAGATTATTATGAGAGAATAATCCTCACATATAGGGCCTAATAATCCCATCATCTTATTTTGATTATTTCAGAATTACGGTGAAGCTGCAGTCAATTTTAACTGAATTTTCCTAAACTTGGCGGAGTTCGAGTATTTAGAGGTCGCTTTTACTAATACTTGACACACAAAAAAACAGTGCTTTTGGTCGTTTTGATAGCGTGAAAAAAATTAAGAGCCCGTTGCATAAACATCATCTTTCTGTCCTGTCTGTCCTGTCTGTCCTGTAATATTTGTAACAGTAGTAGACAGAAAATGAAGGGAACAATAATTCTATATATTGCCCTCTAATATTGCTATAAACACCTCCTAGTCTATAGTTGTTTTTTGGTTTGTGTTTGTTTCAAAGAGACTAACTAGTCTTGCCGGATGTCCGTATGCAATAGCAACAAATCCATAATATTTATGGATTATTCTGTATTGTTTTGGCATGGATGTAATCTTAGACCATATACGGTATGCCGCGGAAATAAACAAGTCCTGAGTTTATTCAATATGTTTATTCAATATGGTCGGATATATGTATTTATCCTATTAATTTAAACAAACAATGCCTATACGAATGTGTATAGGGACATAATTATAACGCTAGTATTCTTTTGGGAGTATGTTTATATTTCGATAGGGTAATCCGTGGCACAACTACAGGAAAACCGTCTTTCATATATTTCAGGGCCCTTCATTAGTGTACAACATAGGCCTACATACCTAGAACCTGCAATGCTGTGCCACATTATAGTCAGAGAAATTACTAATATTGCGCATACAGAAAATATGTATGTCATTTTTCCTAGTGCACTGCATGTATCGACGTGTGTGTTTCTTAAATGAATATTACCCGTAGGGGTTGTGAAAATCTTGCACAACATAGCCTACCACTGATTAGCAATTGCCACGTCGTTTACGCTTTTCCTCCTAACCATTAACATTTGTGCAGAAAAACCTAGTTCCGCGAAAATTTGAATGTTATTCGATGGTGTAAGCATACTCTGGCGTGAATTACATGGTTTAATAGGCTGTGAACTGAAAGCAGTGCCCTCCAAGGAGATTAATTATCCTTTAATTACTTACGGTAACATATAAAAAGGTACATTTTGAAAATCGACACTGAAGTTCTCTTCTATGTTCTATAGTTTCATTAAACAAGTCAGCTGCTTCGCGCTTAACTCTTTTAAAAAACGCATGTATTTATTTAGATTATTTAATCTGAAGGTAACCTCAGCGGGGAAAAAAAATAGTTTACTAAAACATATTATATTTTCTGATTCTAAAAAGTGATATTTACCTTCCAAAGATGTAGATAAACGTTATTATTATTATTTCTTATAATTTCCTCTTTGCGGCATAAAAATAAAGTTCTATTGCATTCCAAGTTTTCGTCTATCTAAATATGTAACTAACCCAAAACGACAAGTTTCAAATTCGGTTACCATGGGGATTGGTGTATGTCGCTGTCGACCATTCAACACGCCCCTCGCGACTTGATGACGTCACAGATACCAGTTTAACAATAATAAGGGAAGCAAGCGATGTTTACAATCAATAATGTTTCTTTTTAGAATTATTGTTTTCTTATTTTCTTTTGAAGTACTTCCTATCTTTTTAAAAGTTTCAGGCAGCTAATCTAATATAAAAAGGGTTCTGTACTATAGGTTTACGTCAAATTGGTAATTATTATGTTTGTAATAATAATTGCCCCAAACATATTGGAAAATCTAAGTATTTACCAAAAAAAACGAGTTATTGGCTACTAAAATAACTCTTACGGTACCTGACAACCAGTCGGGAGTACGGTACGTCATCTTGTTAATAGTTAATATGTTCCTTGAAACATTTCATTAACCTCTTGTTATAAATCCGAGTTTTAGTTTTATTATTTGTTCAGATTTCTCAGGCAAAGAAAGTAGGCTTGTAAACATGCTATAATTCGAAATTCCACCATACTCCAAGATAGGCCTACTTTACACAATGCCAAAAAAAGAAATTTAGTCTGGCGGAATTCCGGCCGGGGGTAATATAAGGCAGGCCGCGTTCGTAATTACTACCCGGTACCGTATGTCAGCCTAATTCTTAATCGGAATTCTGAGATAATCATCGTAGTTCCGAAATTCTAATGGCCAGTTCCGAAATACTGCATTGGTTCCTTGGAATTATTCAGTGGGAAGTACAAACGGTGTAGTTAACACCATTCCAACTCTCTCTATCAACAACACTAGTAACTATCAACACATGTTACAGTAGCAGTGTTGATTAAATTTCTTTCATTGTCACTCTCGACTCGAGAAATAATATACCTGTTTCATACTCCTGATTATACTCTGCTCCATGACCAAGTTCCGTTTTCACCATTACTTTTGGAGAAGAAATATGAACCAGAGTCAATTTCTACAAACCCGAGCACAAGCAAACAACACTTTTAAGAGTAATTATATTGTCAGTTTGCCGCATACCTGTAAGATTTAATCCTGTAGTACTCTACTCTGTCTTGGTCTTCCCGCATCATAAATGTTACCCTGTATATAAGAATTTGCATATCATTCTTACAAATGTGCATTATTGCTATTTTGGCAATACGAAACTCGCTACATTTTTATATATGGTACCGTACATATTTAATATTCCATCAAGTTTACAAGATATTATTACAAACGGCTGAGTTGGTGAACGCCTAGTCTAGTTTGGAAACCTTACAATCTTTCCGATATTTTCATGCAAAACATTTGCACTAATTTGGTAATGCAGGCTATACACAAAGATATGATTACGTATTTTAATCTAGATAATGAAGTAATTTTAATCTTAAAGATAATGAAGTAATTGTTTTCACTTTGAAACTTTGCTCTTTAGTTGTTCATATATTTGAAGGTGTCTATATATTTGCTCTGAAAAGTGTAATAAAAGAAAAGATATTCTATACGTTTGATAAGCATTGGTAGTTTTAATTTTTGTAGTCTTGCTATAGTGTCCAAACATATAAACTGTTGATGAGTCAGTGGAGAAACCAGGAGTGTCCGAAGGGGGCATAAGGGGGGGGGGGGGTGTTCCCCTCACTAGCTTCTCCACTTCCTTGGACATGAACCCAAACCCACACGAGAGGTGCTCATATCAGAATTATTAATGCGTGCGAGGAATTTGTTATCGTTTGTTGTATAAAGCTATACTACTCAAAATACACTAAAAAGCGGAAAATATTTACTGTTTCACGACGGCTTGGAAAATTTGAAGAGGACGACCCTTGTCCATTGGGGGATTCAAGGGATGAATCCCCCTCCCCCCAACATCCGCTATTATAGACACTTCAACTCCACGGACTCACATTATGAGCATGACAGATGATTGGACAACCCCCGCCACCATCACCCACGTGTCTGATCAGTTATGTTTATTTTTTATGGGGGTTGGGCAACTTCACGTCATTTTCAGGATCTACCCCTGAACTATGCTATACCAATATATAATTTCCGAGTCGCCCCGGGAAGAAACATTGCCCTGCGAAGCTCACCACAATTTATTCTGGACTTTTATAGTAAGTGACTGTGACGAGTACTTGCTTCTTGCCAACGGTCAGAGGGAATCAGGTGACATTGGAACTTCATTAATCCTGCTACGTTAAATCCCTTTGTCACGCTGAAGGTAGCAGAGCATTGGCAGTGTACTTTTAAATGTTAACCAAACAACACGGTCGGTGGTCAAAAGGCCACATTGAACATTTTCCATTGTCCAGCCTGAAGCCACAATGAAGGACTGAAATCGTTGTAGCGCCACGTACACAGCAGCGAAGGTCTACACATTTTAAGAAACTAATATTTACATGAATTGTTATAATCGCCACTGTAGCACTGTGGTAGCTTGGTTTTTTATATGCATGGAGTGTATGTAGGCTATGTCGAAAAATAGAGTCGCAGCCGCGATAATGATATTATTATAACATTCAAACGGCTGATTAATTTCTAATCACAGCTGATCATGCCACGGTATAGCTGCAACGAGCTGTGCATGCTATGATCAAAATCCACGTGACGCTTGGCGGGGTCAGTAGTCTTCGGCCCGGAAGATTATCCCTGGTAGTCTGGATTGGCAGTCTAGCTAGTCCAGCGCAGTCGGTGAGTTTAAATGCCTTAATTAATTTTAACCATCGGTCTATTAAGTAAGGCATGACCGTGTCAAGTAGTACAGACGTAGGCATAATGGTTTCACGTATTTGTAATTCTTACTCTGAAGACATTGCGGAATGTGGCCAAGTGTGTTTCGTGTTGATTTTCTTTTTTTTTACTTTACTTTGCCATAGTAAACCGTACGTATTCAACAAAAAACCATACATTGAACCAGTCCAATACCATTTTATGATTATTATATTGATGCGTGAACTTGTAGGGCGAGTTTTGAACTTCGCATCGCCATTAGGCTATATAAACCTACGAATCTACAGCTACGTGAAGTTAGGTAAGGTTTACGGTGACTTACGCAAACAACATGAAAACTTCGTTGTGGCGCTTTTTCACATTAACGCAGTAAGACGGTACCATGACTTTCGTTGTGATTGCAATGACCGTTACCGGAATTAACGTTGCGCATGCGCTAGATCCACCGTCTATAATTAATGGTAGAGAATCCCGAAATCATCGCTGGTAAATGTCACCTTGCGTAATGATACTACGGCCTACCGCACAAAGCGATGGTAAATCTGCTTTGTCAAATGAGCCGTTTCAATTTATATATATATACATATA
>JAODAG010327553.1:0-11069 GCA_027574785.1 Orphnurgus asper | reverse complement strand
GGGAGGATTGGCTATAGCTTTATAGCTACGATGTGGTTTTTAGGAAAATGGTTGAAGTTGAAGCCATAAAGTTTGATAGAAATTCTTTGTCTTACGATCGAACCAATATATATTGATAACCTGACGAATTAATGATGTTTTCCTCCGGAGTAACAAATTTATATAATTCACATATTTTGAGATGCATTCAAACCACTTTTCTCAATATATCCGGCAGCTGTACATCATTAGATTACAGCTCCCATTGTGCTATGAATACCACATGCAGTATTGAAAAATTTGCTGAATTTGTGGCAAAGATGTAAAGTAATCTCCTTCTAAATCGATCTAGCTGGGAAGATGGCTTAATTTTGCACTCCACTTTGCAAGAACAAAATTAGGCATAGACATATATATATCCCATATTGACATCATTGGTGTATTAGTGTACCCATCCATAAATCAGTTAATATCAGTCAGAATACCCTATTAGTATCCTCGCAAACTTTAATATATATACCATAGCCGAGCTATGTATGGTTTAGTTGTGAAGCTACACAATAAATAAGCATATACATACATTAATGAAATCCTGCAGTATTATAGGTACAGTATCTTCCTCAAGCGGCCTCAAAAATTTTGCCCCAATCATTTCTGTCAATAATTCCAAAACCACTTTTAGAACACGGTCAATTATTTCTAAACTTTCTAAACAAATTTGACCGGAAGGAAATGGTACACATTGTATAGGTAGTACTGCAGTATTATATTCCTTCCTATGTACATCAGATATGGACGTACGGGGTTGTACACGGCAAATCTAATGGTATAATTATACTGTTGGGTTTAATAGTACTATGTATGGTATTCGAATTGATTGATAGCTTATTCATTATATGTTGAGTACACACAGAGCAAATGCCAAGCAAGCTGGCTATATCCTTCAATATTATACCAACATCCCAGTTTGCCCTGTATTGTCTTAAGTGGATTCAACAAAGGGCAGAGGCTGCCTGCTTGTGTGCATGCAGTCAAGAGAGAGAGAGAGAGAGATATATCTCTCTCCTCCTGCATTACTGTATACGTCTAGGAACTCATTTGGACTGGATTCTGTTTGGCTAGGCTATACTTCTCCTGCCTTGTTTGTAGAGTAAATGTCATCCTAATTGGTTTTTGGTGATATCTGGGCTGGATCTGTATATTCAAATACAGAGAGGATAGTATATATGCTTCATGTACATACACTATATTTGAGGTACAGTGTATACGCTTCATGTATTAAACCAACCAATATAGAATATATATACGGGTATGTTTTAGTTAGAGAATAGGCTAGTTTCTACAGACACATGCATACATATGTACAATACTGTACTGGAGGATAGTCTAGTACTGTATGTATACATATAGGTGGTGTCTTACATACCTATATTTACAACAAGAGACGGATATCGGATAGGAATCATGACCATACTATCAAAATGCATTAATTTGACCCACTTTATGCAGCTTATATGCATGCATAATTAACGCAGACACCAACATGAAGCTCATTATACACACCTGGTTACTTCGACTGATGATTGGTAGGAATGAATTGGTGTTTCAAGAAACATGGTGCATAATATATGGTAACGACCTTGAAGCTAAACCTACTGTACGCCTATTAACTTTGGTTTTGTGCGATCATATATTATGTTGGGAGTTCAATCCTACAATCATCATACAGCACATGGATACCGACACATGAAATCCATCTACAGTACAGCTGACACCAGCTAGTTCAAACTACAGTAGCATGTACCTTACACCAGCTATTTCAAACTACAGTAGCATATACCTTACACCAGCTATTTCAAACTACAGTAGCATGTACCTTACACCAGCAAGTTCAAACTACAGTAGCATATACCTTACACCAGCTATTTCAAACTACAGTAGCATGTACCTTACACCAGCTATTTCAAACTACAGTAGCATGTACCTTACACCAGCAAGTTCAAACTACAGTAGCATGTACCTTACACCAGCAAGTTCAAACTACAGTAGCATGTACCTTACACCAGCAAGTTCAAACTACAGTAGCATGTACCTTACACCAGCTAGTTCAAACTACAGTGGTATACAGCCTAGTTCAAACTACAGTAGTATATAGCTGACACCAGCTAGTTCAAACTACAGAACTATACAGCTGAAAAAAGCTAGTTCAAACTACAAAAGTACAGCTTCAAATTACAGTAGCTCAGCTGACACATAGTTCAAACTACACGTATAGTAGTTCAGCTAGTTCAAACTACAATAGTACAGCTAACAGTAACACCTAGTTTTCTATTACAGAACAACTAAAACAAATACAAAAAAAATCACAGGAATGACAGGTTCAAGTTTTCAATGAATTAGAAACTATGTATAGTGAAGTACCACGGAGAAACTAGATCAAGAAGAACATTACGAAGAATCCACGATATATTTAACCGACATGTCATACGATGCTTCCACTTAAATGCAAGGCTATTACTGTATAGCTTGGTAAGTATATATTACTATATTAGATGCTAGTTCTGTCACAAAACTATTAGGCAGGAAAATGCCAAAATCTGTCTACCAGCGGTTATGGAAACAAATAAAGAAACTCTGTCCGTGTTGAACGTGGACGAAACACCGGCTTAAAAACAAGCCGCCTCTCGTCAGACCAATGTTAACGAAGCTAACGAGACAGTATAATGTGACCATCCATCCCATCCTGCTCCCTGGAGTGCTGTTATTTTTTGACGTCGTCATCCGATGGATATCGAAGTTGCATCTTCGACCAATTTTTGCAAAGGGACCCGTCTATCACCACTGCACTGCAGCTGTGCTGAAACGATGGTTGCTTTTTTTGTCGACGCCAACGAAATCCACCCAACGAAAATATGTACGTTAAATATACATCTGAAACGATGATGAAGCAAGCATGGATGGACGGAATTACTATACGTAACAGAGACAACCATCCTCTACCACATGTGGAGGTTTCATTTATACGTAAGTACTATAGTACATCAACCATAAAAAGAGGGTTGGTTTTGAAATGCTGTTTAACTTCTGTTAAATATATACACCTGAAACTATCAAAACAGCTTTCACTACCAGAAGTGATTCCATTTGCTATTTAAAAGCCTTTATAGTGATTCAACGTACAGAGCAGTATTGGTTGGCTATGTGGCCTTGGGTCACGGCGGAATCAGGGAATATTATATCAAAGCAAGAATTTAATATTGATCGATTGTTGTTGTAGAAACTGAATTCATAATAGCCTTCCAAGGATGAAGAAGATATTTGTTCGATGGAAATTAAATTTGAAAGCAATATCATCCAAGGAGCTCCAGAGAGCTGCTGGGATATATATATATTACATTTCAGGTTAATAGTTAAAAAAAAAAATGGGCAACGGTAGAACCGAAGTTTGGATGAAGGATACCTCTCCGTAAAGGCCGATTAGATAAATGGAGTATAGCTTACTGTAACTGAAAAGATTACCGCCAAATTCAGGAGTGTATGTCTGATAGGATACTGGATGGCAAGTCCTGGCTCTACTATTTAGAGGTACACGATAATTTACAGGTACAACCTGTCAAATCAAGTATAGATTCAATGTAAAAATATATGCATGCTGGCTCCTATGCATGCATGCCGCCCAACGTTGACAGAACGAAACGACAGAACGAAAGCTTTCTTAAATTTCAGAAATTCGTTCGATTTGCTCGTAAGGGGTATACGGACTACTTACTGCAGTAGCTATATACATATGTCACCAGGCCACCCACAACTAACTCAATATTCTATATCATATGCCAGTATTTATTTATAGTTAAACAATTCCATTTTGATATATACATATATATCCGTTCCAATGATTCAGCTGCAGTAGTTTATGAATATTCATAAGAACAATGATTGCCTCCATTGACATTGCGGATTAAGGTGCAGCAATAGGATAGTAATTGTAAAATAATGAATATTTCAAGAATTGTTTAATGTTGTCTGTAAATAATTGCTGCATTGTTACTGTAAGCGCAAGGAAAAATCATTTAATCATTGAAAGTTGGAATGGCAATAGTCAGCATTTTTAATATCAAGGTTTTTTTTAAAACTGATTAAACCAACAACGGATTTTCAATACCAACATAGCATACAGCTACATGTACTAGAATAAACGTTGCATACATGTATGCAGATTTCATTATCGTTTATAATTTGGCAAAGTTGTACGATATACTGGGAATTATTATATAAATACTAATTATTTTCCCTCAAACTAATCCATGAGAATAGAATTAACATCTCATGCAGCACAACGTGCTCATGATAAACCCCCACCCAAAAAAAAATTACAAGGTAAGATAAAACAAACAAACTCAAACAAAGAAATTAACTACAGTGGAATTAATAGCATTTATTTCAATAATATCAAAATGATTCATCCAAATTAAACCACCAGCCATAAATGTACTTACAGTTGTTCTCCCTGTAGGCTAGTCTGCAGAGATTCATCACTACCATATTATTATCATCTATACGGTGGCAATATAACAACTACCGGCTATTCCCAAATACAGGTATCCCCTGGCAAGTTTTACACGTATGCTCATGCACACTCGGTCACAATTTGCAGAATGAAGAACTCGGTGTTACATGCCGCATGCAAGTCCTCATATCCACGAACGAGGAAATACGCACAAAGGAAGAGCGGGAGACGTGAATCAAACAGCAAGTGAGTGGAGCCAGACTAGAAGTGGTAGTAATAGTATAGGTACTAGTATAATTATTAACGGAACAAAGGATACCCATGTATTATAATACCTCTGCCCTGCTGCAATCTGACCTCACTGCTGAGTTGTGAAGGGAACTACCATGATCTGATACCAAAATTATGAACTATGATAGATAATAAATTCATAGTATAGGTAGCAGCAGACCAGCTGCTTCCTTGGTTGACCTTGCTCCTCAAACAATAAACCATGCACAGCACCCACCAATCCAAGCTGTCTAATTCACTTTACTCTGGCCTCCAAAATAAACTGCCCCCCTCCCCCAATATTCAATCACCCTCATGGGTTGGTTATTAATCCATGGGAGAGTTACAGACTATAACAGAGGGACAACTAATTTGATCACGTAACAAACAAAGAGTTTTTTTGTTTTGTTATGCATGCATGGATGGCTTGGTGTATACATACAGTGGATTCATAAATAAATTGTGATTTCACACTGCAGGGCAAATGATTGCAGCTTTTTAATGAAATGAATATTTTATTAAACAATCTCTCTGTGTGGTAGTAGGGGGATTTACAGTAACAGGTAGTAGGAGAGGTAATAATTTATTCATTTTCAATATTTTTAAAAAAACAGTCATGATTTTGCAACTTTTAAAATCCATAAAAAAATTGACGATGGTATAATGATTGATACATTTAAACATTATTTAGAGACAATGGGATTTTATTTATCATGCCAAGACTATCATGACATAAATATGATCTTCTTGGGAGTATTTATGGTTGAATAATTACAATCTCTAGTTGGGGATGAAGAGCATAAATTAAAAAAAGAAGTTCGATATAAAATTATATAGGACCCAGTTTTCCAATTTCGGGCCTCCCGGGTTGGTTTTACAATAATGACCAAGAGGGATTAAAATATCAGTTATAGTCTATGACATAATCACTTGGATACTTGAATACAGGAACCACGATTTAAAAATCCCGAATCCCGATTATTTCCCACGTGTAATGTCGGCACGTCAAAACTGCCATCTAGCGTAAATTCCGACATTTTATTGCTGTCCATGCATTATTTTGTGCAACGTCAGAACTGTATAATTGGATTATTTTTGGTGGGGGAGGGGGGGGGGGGGAGAGGTGAATTTTTGATATATTTTCAACTGCCTATAACTGCCTGGAAAAACCTTACTGAATGCTATGTTAAACGAAGGTCCTGAGCGGGATAAGGGAAGGGTGAATATATATCACAACATAAAGACATGAAAGTGTAGAGGAGAATCCCTCGGTGGAATCGTGTGTATAGCTTTCCTCTGAAAGCAGAGAGGTCCGTGTCTGTACCCTCTGTCCTGGAATGAATGGTTAGAATAAACGATCAAACTGCTACCCGGTATAGGGAGTGCAAGAAGGGGGTAGTATGGGTCCCAACTTTTATTTGTTGAGATTTTGTTGTCAGTATCGTGACTATAGGCCTATAATTCTGAGTGTGGACAAAAAAGATTGATTAATTGACCGTTTTTAAGTCGGAAAAAGTTTCGGTTCTTCGAATACCCTTGTCTACTGTTCGATACCCTTTGCCGACCCAAAGCTATAGATCGTGAGCCGGATATATAAACCAAGTGGAGGAGATTTGCCGAATGTGACAAAATCTCTGATTGATGTGGGAAGGGGCCCAAAGAGTCATTCTTAGATGGGACGAATTACAATTTGGTGACCACGTAAAATTCTTAAAGCATATTTGGAGAAAAATATTAAATATGAAATACTTACAGAAAAGATGCATTCAAATCCTGCCACATGTCCATGGGACAATACTATCACGTGACTATACAGTGACAGCTATCGTGTTTGTTTATTTTGCCCAGCATTAACGTATGCAGATTCTTATATTATATAATGGCTTATATAGATACCTGCAGGGAGCTATAGCTATGTTCCTACAGGGGTATATGGCCACTCACTCAGTCTACATTGCTATATTCACAAAGTATACATTCTCCTGTAGTATATTGCATATATCTGAACTTTATATATTATATTTTGCAATTTATTCATAGATACTAGTATAAACACAAACATTTTTCATTTTTATGCTACATACATCACATAAAAATATTGGTTTTTTTCCCCTCTCCCACAAGGAAACCTTGATTTTTTATTTTTTTGGCCAATTATTGTAAATAATATAATATACACTGTTTTTAAACAGTTACAGGAACAGGGCATAGTATCACAACGGATAATCTCCATGGAGTGTGTGTTCTGCTACACAGCTGTTGAACACACACACACACACACACACACAAAGACCAGTCCATAATGCTTA
This sequence comes from Orphnurgus asper, assembly GCA_027574785.1. Lineage (NCBI taxonomy): Eukaryota > Metazoa > Echinodermata > Holothuroidea > Elasipodida > Deimatidae > Orphnurgus > Orphnurgus asper. The sequence goes on along the minus strand of JAODAG010327553.1, from coordinate 4,004 downwards.
ATTCCTCCATGGGTAGAAAAAAATAGACCCATGAAGAAACTATTGACAGGCAGGAATTACTTACGCCCCCGCCCCGCCAAGCCACGTGGCACAGAGGAAAGAAGTAGGCGGAGCCTGCATTAACCTACCACTAACAATAGAGCTCTTTAAGACTGGTGGCCCGGCGGCGGCGGGAAAAAAAAATATATACATATTATGTCATTTGATAAAACCTCATAAAGATTAAAAACAAGATTGCAGGTAATTAGATATCTGGCTTGTATGTAGTACTGTATGCACTGCAGTTAAATGATAGCAATTGCTGGTTGGAAATATAACACAGTACAGTGTGTTGGAATCGTATTGAGGCGACCGTAAAATGCATGTAACCACGTATGGTGGAGGTTGTATCAACGGCCGCGTACGCTGATAACGCAAGAGTTTAAATACACTGGATACGATTAGCTTGCAATAACTGTATAGGTGTGGTGGTTCATAAAACAATGCAACTATATACCTTATCTTCTTTAATTTAAATTTACAGAATAAGTTCACATGCTTTCAGGGTGACGCATATAATGTATATCATGAGATAGGGAGTACATGGTATAAAATTATGTTCTACCTTATTTTCCTTGATCAATTAACCCTTGCGATATATATTCCAAACTTTAGTTTTGGTTATCTGCGATAATTATGCTAGTAATATATGCTATCGCATAATTGTTCATTTTGTTTTTTGATGGTGTGAGGGCAGTGGTTGGTGGTGAGGGGGGAGGTGGGGTGGATTAGGATTAGTAGGATTTATAGGGTTGTACTTCGTTGTTGTTCTTAATAGCAATATTCCTGTCTGTGATCTTAAGTGATCTTCGTAACTTTAACAGTCAAGGTATATATTGAGAAGAAGCATGCAGGGAGGGCTATGTGTTTATCGACTGTTTACTTAGATTTCACCTAATCATGGGTCGCCATGACCGTCAATCCAAATTTAGGAAGAATTTGCCATTAGTATATATATATATATAACCCCAAAAATGTTAACTTAAAATAGAAATGCAGAAACACGTCTCAGCTATATGCAAACTGCGGAGATCGACATTTTAAGTCTGTGTTGAAGGGAGGGAAAACTCTGGTTTGGGTATATTTATCAGCGACGTACTAACCACCTCATATAACCCTTATTACAGCGTTTCCCTATATTACTGCGAGATAAATGAACTGGTATAAACTTAATAATAAATGTAATACAGTTTCCTTTAAATTATTACATGGCCACGATGTTTGGTGAAACGTAACGTAAATTTGGATTTGCTACAACGATTTTGAATGTTTCTTTAAAGAGAGCAGCTAGAGCTAACATATGGAACAACTTTGGAGAACGACACAGCAGCTAGCTGGCTGGGTATCTTTCACTGATAATCATATTTACGAAGGGAGAAGACGTACGTGCTGTAATTTATTACGTTGGAAGAGGATGCATGGCTAAACACTTGGTTGAAAGTTCCTACATCCAATATATTCTTTCATACATTCACCGCTCCCCTAATAGTTACAACCCTTGGGGTCACTTTTTACTATCTGCCAATTACCCTTGGGGCCACTTTTGACATCTTCGCCTCATGTGCAACAACTATTTAAATTTCCTTTTCCTGTTTTCTTACATCCCAAACATGACTGCTATATAATTATATGCTCCATCTCACGGGGGAAAAAAAACAAATCGGCCGCCGGGAATGAGCTACGCTTTACTGCACAGTTGATAGGATATGCATCTAGGTCTGATATGATAAGCAAATTGGTGATTACAAAACAGATGACGGTATAGAACGGATCTGCAATGTATTTATTTATAGCTTCTTTTGCTACAAATACACTAACCAGACTTTACAAACGAAAACTTCTACTATACCGGCCATGCAGTGATGTGTACCTCTATGTACGTAAGGTTGAAATTTTTCCAATTTCAATTTGGTGGGTATTTGAATTTCACTCCACGAAACGTGCCCCTGTATTGTAATGACAGACTATACAGCGGTTACCCCCCTCCCAGAACTGCACACCTGCGACAACAGCTGTGCGATATAGCTATACAAAACTACAAAACCTAATTATATGACCAGTTTTGTACAGATATGCGTACAATATTGTGGAATATTTTTGGTTAATACACCAATAGCAAATTGCACAATGAATCTGCTGGATTGGTCCAGTGTATAGATTTTAAACTTTCTCTGTATATATTCAGCAAACATAATTCTCCGGATTTGTTTTAGAGGTGACAATCGTGATGACTCACCATGCAAGCTGGCCAGGGAGATAAATAGGGACATGGCATATCCTTCTATATTCCCTGGGATGTATAGATACATACATTCCTAAATGTCCTCCTATAATGAACATATAGGCCTATACCTCTAGCAGGGATCGCAGCTCTTTCAAAAATTCTACAAGGTATATATATATATATATACTCATTTAATTTGCAAACATGGAAGATTTTTAAACCAAGGCTCAAAATTTCCTGAAGTCATGAACGACGATTTAAACAGCCCTGACAGACTCTTGTAGTTTGACTTATACAAGTCCGCCTATATACTCATTAAATTTAAAATGTAAATATATAACATTCCGACAGAAACCTATATACAGTAAATCCTGCCGCTGCAGATATCGCAGCGCCTGTTGTCCATTGCAGCCACGTAGTAGTAATTCATGCATATATATATATATATATATATCGCATATTCGCTCCACGCCTACTGACGGCCTGATACCAGGCCGCCGCAAGCACAGTGTAGCGCTATCTCAGCGGCCTATCGGTCGCCATGGTAACATTCTCCACGGTATCACGTCTCGGCCTACGAGGGAGGTATAGTCTGCTGCTATAATTCAGGCCGTGTCTGCGTGCAGCAAACCTAGCTGCGCCTCTGCAGCGGTTATTTTTTGAAAACGCAAAGTGTCGGAAATAATCGATACAACCGAGACGACTTTGGGTCGGCCGGAAACACGGGTGTTCCATCACGTTTTAACGCGTACGTCTCACCGCCGCGACTATAATAGATTCAGCGATTTGCAACTGCATGTCCTCGGTCCATTTCAAACGTATCATGCTATGAGTAGTATATATATATTATAGCCTTAATCTTCTAAATCGAAGGGTGACTCACCTTGAAGGGATGTGATTTATCTCGTAACCCCCTCGACGATCTACACACCTCCCTCGAGTTCGGCAGACAGAGCCTTATACGACGGAATCGGTTCGAACAGCTTCTCTACGTTTGCCGGCAAAGTTCTCTGCAAAGGGCTTCCGATAAGATTCGTTCAAGAAATGCCAAATGCCACGCGTGTCGAAATTCCGCCGAAACGAATTTCATTTCACGAAGGTACTACTACTCGTCTCTCAAAGATGATGAAGATGCCAGACCCATCACGACACGACACGAGCCGCGCATCACTGACAAACGACTTGAAATGATTAGGCGGAGGAAGACGCAACGTTAGAGGAATGAGACATACGATACAGCGGAGCAGCACTCCTTCCAGATGCTAGCTCTCACCCGATCGTTTTCGATACACAGTTAATGGCCCGAATGCGGTCTCTCCGATTGAAATAAAAAAAAAACAACCATCTCCGCCGTAAATATTAAAATCTCTTGAACGCCGTCAGAATCAATTCCCGCCTGTGCAGCCTACGTACAGCCTTGGAACTAGTTAGCTTGCACGTAATAGACACGCAGGGACGGCGTACCTCCAACCTCGAGAATATATACGCATAACTTCCGCCGCGGTGCAGGTTGTTCGCGAAAATGATTATTCCCCGAGTACGCGATTGAAAAAAAAGAAGGGTGAAGGTGAATTGACAACTGCACGAGCTAATAGACACCACGACGTACGGTAAGAGACGAAATAACCTGCTGTGGGATTTAAGATGGGTTTGTGGGAAAAATACATTTTACCGGCGACGAGATGATTTATGGAGACGATTCTGTAGCAATGTTTAGAGGTACATATAGTTTAGAGGGGGG
>JAODAG010327542.1:0-11069 GCA_027574785.1 Orphnurgus asper | reverse complement strand
ATATATATATATATATATTTATATATATATATATTCCCCCCTTAGGGTAACACGAATGCTTATTGGAAAATAATGGCACATCGTTGTATATCAGGGACGAAATTGAAGAATAGGCACTCTCTGGATTACTTCTATGATCTACAACTGAAAGAAATCTGTGACGTTTGATGGAAATGTTTTTCTTCTGATTTAGAAAACAAGATTGTGAGTGATTTGAAGAAACATTTGTTTAGAAGGATAAAGTACACAGAACCTGGGCATATCGAAGCTTATCAACACGACTGCAAGATATGCTGTACTTCAAATTTCCGACTTGGGAGTGAAATTCATTTACCGAAAAAAGAGTGACGAAGATTTAATTTTGATGAAAAGTTACAATCGTTATTTTCCATGACCTTCAACCTTCAATGGGTCGCAGGAACTTTTACAACTGAAATGATATCACGCCAAACCTGCAGGAAAGGAATGTACCGAGGGAAGACCATTTTTTGCTTCTCTTGCAGACGTCTTCAGTTTGCACAGCTCTCGAAAATCATTTCCCAACCTACTAATCAGGAAGTGTCGGCCGCAAAAAAGGGGGGGCCACACCATTCATGCTGCTGAGATTGATCTCGACTATTTTATTTCCTATATAGCCAACTGCCCCGCTAGACTTGTTGCATTCAATATCGAAGAGACGTTATTTTTACGACAAGCGTCACCACGGACAGTTTCCCCCTTCCGCTGGGAAAGTGGACGTCTTAGAAGCACGTAGGCTATACATTCATATATGAGCTATGAACAGCTAGTTAAGAAAGACATCTATATAGTAGTAGGTAAGGTGGGGGTGTCTTCTTAAAACCGAAAGAATGACGGCAACGGAGTCAGCAGTTTTGACCTCTAGCATTCTACAAACATGGGCCAGTATGAACGATTCAACCACGGATACCCCTCCACGGGAGGTTCTGAGCCCAATCGCGGTCGCCATTTTGGCGGTCATCTCCACCATAGCGTCCGTCATCACCTTCCTTGGGAATCTCCTCGTGTTAGTAGCGTTTAAACGCGAGCACAGGCTACGGATAGTGAGCAATTACTTCATATTCAGTATGGCCATTGCAGATCTGACGATCGGACTGTGCTCTATGCCCTTTTACACGTCCTACTACCTCTTGGCCTATTGGCCGTTCGGGAGTATCGTTTGCGACATTTGGTTGTCTCTCGATTTTATGTGCTGCGCTGCGTCGGTGTTAGGCATCCTATTGATCAGTATCGATAGATACCACATACTCTCCAATCCGATGACCTACAGGCAGACTATGACCAAGAGAAGAGCGTTGGTGCTAATTTCGGTGTCGTGGGTAGCTTCCGCCATTTTGTTTTCCGTTCCTATAATAGGATGGCAGTTTATCGAAGGCGAGAGGACGGTGGAAGCCGATGCTTGCGACGTGCAATTCTTCAGCAATCCCCTGTACACGATCCTGTCCATCGTTATAATCTATTGGCTGCCGCTGTTGATCATTCTGATTCTGTACGGTAAGATTTACTTGTTGACCCGCAAGTTAGTCCGACGGGAAGCAAAGATCATTGGTCGATTGAGTACAAGAGAGACGACGTCAAGTCGGGCGTCTCGTCAACTTAAACCACGTGATATCGACGCCCAACGAGACCCTGACTCTGACGACTGGGATGACGTAGCTCAGAAGATGGACGCGCCGAACTTGGACCCGAGCGCGTACATTGCCCAGTGCGAAACAAAACTGCACAATATCTTGAAATCCGAAGTCATAGTTCAACCAAACGGGTGTCAAAATCATGTCAGTCCCTCTGCGGCGCCAATTAAAGGCGGAAGCCCAAGCATCCAAAGGCACCCACGGAAGCAACAGAATTTTGTAGATAATTTAGACATTCGGCGATCGAAAGTACATTCGTGTCCCGATAACGACGAAGATCGTTCATATTCTTATCAGTACGACCGCATACCGTCCAATAACAAGACTTTGTACCGCTATTCCAAAGACGGCGGTCCTGGTTTTAGTAGAATTAGTACCGAGTCAGACGTGGAGTTGGACGGCGAACGGGTCCGAATGACTCGGCCAAACAGCTGTCAGTCGCTGGCTTCTGAGAAAAGAAGTATTAAGTCAGTTCTGAACATGAAAGAACATAATCTCGTAAGGACACTCGCTTCCGTCATAATTAGCTTAAAAGAAGCGAAAGCGGTCCGTACACTGAGCGTATTACTGGGCGCGTTCGTTCTCTGCTGGACTCCCTACAGTGTGTTAATCATGGTCAAAGCGGCGTGTCCAAGCTGCGTTGGAGACGATTTCTTTGCGTTTTCGTACTACCTGTGTTACATTAATAGTACTTTTAATCCAGTGTGCTACGCAATGTCGAACAGAGGTTTTCGCATCGCATTCAAAAGAATTCTAGCATGCGGAAAAAAGCGATACGAATGGAGAGACACATTTTAAAGGAGCTGTACTTTTTTTCTGTTTTTTTTTATGATTATTTAAAAATGACAAGATTATGAGACTGAAAAATAGACTGCTATAGTGTAGAAACAAAGAGACGGAGGCTATGTTTCAGAGGTCACCTGTACCTATACGTTTTGTTAATAATGCTACCGTAATTATTCATTTTAATTTGGTATCAATACCAAATGTAAATGTAAATGAGGAAGACCAATAAACGTATCCATTCCTCCTCTTTAGCTGTACCTCTCGGATGTTATGATTTCCGGTTGTGCTTATTAATTGAGTATAGGGGGAAAAGGAGTCTTTTTTCTCCGGAGATATTATTACATTTGCAATGATCGAGGATATTAAAACTATAGCCTACGTGCAATGCATCGAACGAAGGTTCAAACCGACCATCTATTAAGTGCAAGGACTTCTTTTGTTCCAACAATAATTACTGTTTGTTTCACGGTCACGAACGGCTATAGTAGTATCACCCAGGTCACGGACACGAAGCGTGGACAATTTTAAAGGTTATAGCAAATATTTTACAGACTGCCTAATCGATTTAACGTGCAGTGTGGAAGAGAAATAAATTAAACTTCTACCTACTGCATGCACTATACATACAAGAGGCGAATGTTGTTTCGTTTGGCTCGCGTGTACATTGTGCAGGAAAAAAGTGCACACATTTGCCAAACAACGAACAAGTGGTGAAAGTCAACTTGCTTGGGTTGGGTTCACAGCAATGCCTGATAATGCAGAACATTTTTTCATGTGTGGACCAAAGCCATCCTCAAAATTAGTTTAAAAACACGTTTGATTGCTAAATGTGTACGGTATACTTTCAAGTGACGCAAAGTTGGTCGATAAAAATGTGCAATCGTTTGCATAAACGAATTCATGACTGATGGTAGCACGAACCAAGAAGCCGAGCATTCAATGGTTGAGTTTTACTTATAGTCGAGTGTAACTTGTGATATATATATATATATATAGGCTATATTTATATTCCCCCAGTTCAATGATTCCCCTTCAAATTAAACCGTCATGTTTAAATTTGACTAGACATGATTGTCTTGGGAAATCATATTCCACCTATATGTGTTTACGTCAAAATCGTTTAGATAACAAATATTATTATGCCACGGCGGCATCAATTGCCAACTGACCAGCTTCTCGACCCCAGTCGAGAGATCATTGGGCTAGTGTAGTGCTACGTGATGTGTAGCGCATGATTCAAATTCATGTTCAAATCCCTCGTATAACTCGTATACTGTTACCATATACCATGTTACTCGTATACTGTTACCATGTACCATGTTACTCGTTACTGATACATGCATCTGGTATGAAGCTATCTGTCATATGTGGTTCTCATTTCATATATTGATTTCAGTAACATAACCTTCCGTCTTCCTTCTTTTATATCATTTGTCAAATTGAAATTAACCATATAAGGAACTTTATTTACAGCTAGTCGATATCATTATACACAGTATCAGTTTATGGATAATTGACAATATTATTCAACTTTACTGTTATCTGAGTATTACTGTCGAATTGCTTGAATTCGCTTTCAATCTTTATTTTGTGAACGTATTATGAAACTAGGCATAAAGATTTACTGGAAGAGTACGGTACCTTATCTTATGTTGATAATGATAAGTAAGTTAGTTACTGTACACTTTGCTGTATTTCCAACTTTTTACTTTGTATTCGCTGTCTATATATTATGCAAATAGCTTCGAAAGATTAAGTAACTTTGATTTAAACATGAATTAATTGTCTTCCCATATGCATGTATGGCATCACATTTTGAAATATTCCCATCACTGCAGTGTTGATTAGATTTCGTTAGTGTCTGACTATTCGCACGAATGCAGCCAGTGCAAAACCAAGTCGTATTTGTCGCCAGTGTACCTTGTTCACCACCTAGAAATATAACTCAATAAATTCAATTTTTTACATACAGAGGTTGCCGCCAGATTTCATATTTGTTACCGTACGAGACGATTTTTCTGGAATACCGTATATATTGCTCAAACGGGGACGCATAAATTCAATAACGACGAGTTTTGCGTATCCCAGCAAAAATATCGATTCATTAATATTTGGAATCCTTAGCTTTGTTTATTTGCTAAAACGTTATACTGCAGTAGTTCTTCTGTGTTAAAAAATAAAAAATAAATGATTTTTATGGTGAAGTATCTGTTATACAGAGTTGGGGAAGACTGCAATAATCGAACATGTTCAAATGTGAAGTTTGTATCAAATGCAAAGAAAACAAAGAAATGCGATGGAATTAAAAATTTAGTAGTGTCCTATGGAGTGTTCGCCGTTTGTTATATAAAGCTTCAATTCTGACACAGTATTTAAACTCAAAATGATACGGTACAATTGTAATAATACAAATTCAAGTTCGAATTTGTACATAAAGATACTGCTAATTGAGCTAGTAGAAGGGTATTGCTTTGCGACAGTATTTTTGTATAACGCAGAAAACGTGTAGAATATGGTGCTCAATTGGTATTGTACCGTATGTACTCGATTGAATGAAGAAAAACGATATTTAAATAAAGAAATGGCAAATAGCGTATTTATATGTATGCATTGATTGTGATGTATTATTGAAATTCGTGTTGTCTTGTTCGGCGTAATTGTACAACCCGTTCCTACTTACATACACAGATGCGCAAATGAACAGTAGTATTATGCATTCTGCATAAACATACAATAGCTGTTAAGTTACGTTTGAAGCTAAGATATACGAAGTAACAATTCTATATTGTAGATTTAAAAAGTAATATATCCATACTGTAAATAAACAAGTAGTATATCCATACTGTAAATAAACAAAATAATACATCCATACTGTAAATAAACAAGTACCGTAGTATATCCATATTGTAAATAAACAAAGGAATACATCCACACTGTAAATAAACAAAGTAGTATATCCCTACTGTAAATAAACAAAGGAATATATCCATACTGTAAATAAGTAGTATACCTTATAATAAGTAGTATACCTTATCATACTGTAAATAAAGAAAGTAATATATCCATACTGTAAATACACAAGTAGTATATCCATACTGTAAATAAGCAAAGTAAAATATCCATACTGTAAATAAACAAAGTAGTATATCCATACTGTAAATTAATAAAGTAGTATTATCCATACTGTAAATGAACAACAATAATATATCCATACTGTAAATAACAAGTAATATATCCATATTGTAAATAAACAAGTAGTATATCCATACTGTAAATAAACAAAATAATACATCCATACTGTAAATAAACAAGTACCGTAGTATATCCATATTGTAAATAAACAAAGGAATACATCCACACTGTAAATAAACAAAGTAGTATATCCCTACTGTAAATAAACAAAGGAATATATCCATACTGTAAATAAGTAGTATACCTTATAATAAGTAGTATACCTTATCATACTGTAAATAAAGAAAGTAATATATCCATACTGTAAATACACAAGTAGTATATCCATACTGTAAATAAGCAAAGTAAAATATCCATACTGTAAATAAACAAAGTAGTATATCCATACTGTAAATTAATAAAGTAGTATTATCCATACTGTAAATGAACAACAATAATATATCCATACTGTAAATAACAAGTAATATATCCATATTGTAAATAAACAAATAATATATCCATACTGTATATAAACAAGTAGTATATCCATACTGTAAATAAACAAAGTAGTATATCCATACTGTAAATTAATAAAGTAGTATATCCATACTGTAAATGAACAATAATAATATATCCATACTGTAAATAACAAGCAATATATCCATATTGTAAATAAACAAATAATATATCCATACTGTAAATAAACAAAGTAGTATATCCATACCATAAATAAACAAAGTAGTATATCCATATTGTAGAGTATTATGTCAACATTGTAAATATGCAAAGTAATTATTCCATAGTGTAAATATAGAAAGAAATATGACCATACAATATATAAGTAATATAGTATATGTACTATTTTAGATATGTTATGTCCATACTATATATTTACAGTCTTGATGTGGTCAACATGTCTATACTGTAGATATGCAGACTATATAAAGTCCATATTGGAGATAATACAAACTAATATGTCAATACTACTAGATAATACAAAGTAAATGCCCATGCTATCAGTGTTGATTTGGTCAAGAATATCGCATAGAAAGGCATATGACCTTCATAACAACAAAACAATATGTTATTATGCAATTGAAATGATATAACCTTCATAACTCGTCATCTAGAGAGGTCACCAGAGAAGTACTGCTGCAGATCTACTCGTACCAGGTAGGCTATATAGAAAACACCATTAAAATGAACATCAATGGTGGTACTACTGATCAATTTGTACCAGGTATCAAGAAGACACGATGAAGATAAAACATCACATGTTAGAAATGCTTCTAACATAATAGTTGTACTAGGTGTTTAGAAGTCATTATCATTAATAAAATGGTACCTGTACTAGGTATCTAAAAGTCACCATTGTATCTGGAAGTGACCATCAAGATTAAACAATAATGAAAGTTCTACTGATTTACTTGTACCAGTCATGTAGAAATCACCATCAATATAAAATATCAATGATAGTAATGATAGTACTTGTACCAGGTGTCCAGAAGTCTCCATCAAAAGAAAAAAATACATGATAGTAATGTTACTGGTCTACTTGCGCTAGGTATCTGGAAGGCATATTGTACATAAGACATAACTGAATAATGACTCAGATCTGCGCGTTGCACATGATGTTCGACTGTGCATCTCCGTTTCCAACTCAATATGCAGCTGCTGTAACGTTTCAGTAATATCCATGTTAATGAAACACACATAGCCTATGCAGGATAGCTATTGAAAAAGAAACACAACGAAGCTGGCTCCGCCCGCTGAATGCCTTTAAGATTTCTGCTCTGTCTGCTAGACAAGGCATCTTTCGAAGCCTAAGGGTATAATATATATACATTCACGTTTCTGAATATACTTTTTTATATTCCATCCACCTTAAGCTTTATCTTCACTGCTCGGCACTGATAATTGATGTTGTCAGCGTATACTTGCTGTGAACGTTTATCAAGACCTGTAGCTCGGTTCGAAGCAGAAAACCATTGACGTAAAATCAGAAGTTTTCGACACATATTACATGGTTTATATGATAACGCGTGCTAAACTAGAATCTCGTGATCTGGTTTATCGATTTCGTTTAACTCTTCTTACTATAAAATAAGGATAGGAAGATATTTGAGGAGAAATATATATATTTCAATGTTAACAAGTAAGGAAGGATACGGTCAAGTTGCGATCTATCTAGAGAAAGACACCGTTCGTAATCACCACCCGCAGTTTTATATAAGCGTTATTTTTTAAATATGAGGTCAGTTTTATTTATTTTATTGCCAAGTTTGTTTCAAAGTGACACAGATAGACGTCGAAGGATACCTGTACACTTGTTTATGTTGTTAAGTACCATGCAGTGTTAAGTACCATGCATGATCGAGTGTAGCCAGCTCACTATACACCTACAGTGCAACACGTTAGTACCTCGGCATAAAAGTTGTCAAATATCTCGACAACACTTTTTCACTTAATATATACCTTACAGTGCTAATGGTGGAAGACGCGTGGAATTAAAACCCTTTATACCCTGCAGTGGAAAATAAATTGAAAAGTTACAGTGAACGAAGTTATTAAACGTACGCTGCTTTAAGATATAACACGTTGCTCCCGGGAATGTAGATTGCCCGAGAAAATAGAACTTTGAAAGGAGTCCGTGAGGCCTGGCAGCATTAAGAGAGAGACTCTGATGGAGAGAAAATTTGTGTTTGAGGGATGATTGGGAAACTAGCCTTGCCGTGATAGTAATCAATGGAAGTGATGACCTTACTCGAGATGTCCCCAGAAAAGGAAATTCATATGTTAAATCAAGTGTTCTTCACATAATCAATATATAAAACTACCATTTCCGTAATTGTAACACGGAGTGTTGTAAGGTACATGAAAGTAGTTCTTGTTCGAGAATTCATGGCTATAACATGCATTTTGCAATAACAAAACAGTAACACAGGAAGAATGGTATAGTTAATACACCTGTTAGTTAGAAACATGATGATATATTAAAAGGAAAACGTGTCGACAACGTGTTTGTCTCTTTAAATATGGCGAATGGGGCAACCAAGGAGCGTGTTATTAGCCGTCCCTGCTAATTATAGGGTAATCCACCAAGTTATATCAGGGACATCTTAAATAGCGGGTCCTCGGTCGAATAGAGTTCCGTTATCGGTAGTTTTAAACACACGAAGAGAGCTTGCGTTCCATCTGGAGAAGCAAAGAACAGCCATCTGACCGTCCAATATAGAGACGCAGATGGGATCAAATCCCTGGTGAGGAATATATATTCTATATACTAATTCAAGTTCTGTGCTGTTTTGTAATCTTTTCAAATTAAGGATTCATAGCTTTCTCGCAATCTTGTTTTATCGGGTCTGTGCGGGCATGATAAACCAGGGAGTTACCGCTCCCCGAACAAAGAGCGGCATGGTGCGATTCGGTTGACAGATCACCTTCGTTGTTGATTATTTCTGTTTGGACTAGTTGCAGCATCGATTTATTTATTTTGCGTGTGGCTTTCTCAGCTGCATATTGTAAAGGATGTACGATTGTTGGATTCTTTAAATTTATAGAAATGTTTTAATAATTTCGACATTCAACTTAAACTGTTCATCGGTTTCATCTCTCATCTGCATGTGTAATGGCAGTAAAATCTGAGGAATACAGACGGACATCTTAAAGTGGGTTAATTTAAACTACATGAATATCTCGTTTAGCTGCTGTAAATAATTATATGGAAATGGGTGCAATGGTAAATACAGCGAGATTCATGTTCATTATAACGTTCAATACAAAAGTGACGTCAGAACAAGTTTGCATGTTAACATGTATATAGTTTAGTGGAGTAAATATATATACCTATATGCCTATGTTCTAAATCGGAGTAGAGCTGCAACTATGAAGTAGAATATAGTTTATTAGCTATCAAATAGAATATAGTTTATTAGCTAAAGAGATCAGTAACAAACCCGTCTTGACTGGTGCCCGCGGACGTCGCGGATCTCGACTCTGCGCTACTTGTCCCGATGGTTTTTAGCTCTCCGACGAGCAGATGTGCCATGGCGGTTCATCGACAAACTACGGAAGACATCTGCGGTCAATCGATTTGTAAATTTACAGTCCTACCGAACATCGCTACGACAGGTAGTGCGCACTGGTTACAAGATCTGTATTAATTGGTTAAGAGTCCTTCTTAAAAAATATTTAAATTGCACGTGATTGGCCAAGTATTAAATTAACAAATATTAACATTATATAAAGAACCGTATATGCAACGTGTATTAGTAGTAAGTGAATCGGTGATTGGGTTAGGGTTAGTTAAACCCCAGTTAACCAGACGCCTGCCTGTTTTCATTAAAAACAAAGCCCCGGGGGGATATGCTCCGGCTGAATGGGTGAGTTAAGAAATCAAATGATTGTCGTGTTGTTTAAGCTCTTTTTCTAGAAGAAGGCAAAACGAATTAAGTTTTAATACAACATTAAGTAGATGGACGTATATATATATATATATATATATATATATAGCAGTAGCGCTGGATTATGTGTTCGTGTATTACCCCGGTTCAGCTATCTGCAATGGGTTCATTGGCCGAACGAGCATCTGCAGAGAGGAGCTGTTCGCTCTTCTTGTATAACGTATGGAGCCAATTTATGGCGGAGGGAATAATCACACGGTAGATTATATGGCGCCTTTAGAAGTAGGCTTCGAGTGTCAGAAAACAAATAATAATAATATTTATAACCAATTACTCAGAAGCAAAACTGGTGTGCTATTTATTATTAATATTCCCTTCTCGGACAATCTCGGTCTCGTGGCACTTTCATTTACGTAATACTTACGTACCGGTACGTCAAACAGCGTAATCGATTTATTAAAATTATTAGGATTTCTTGTTTGGAAGGAAGACGTTTCTAAATATTTATTACTAAGATTTTTCAACTCAAGGAGTTTTTAAGTTCTTGAGATAAACCTTCCTGATCAAAGATAAACACAGACGTTTATCTCATTTAAGTTAAATCAGAAGTCATGTTACGGTACTCTTCGCCTCAAACAGGGGTTTTTCGTCAATCAAATATAATATATATTACTTTTTTACACTTAGAATCATGTGTATTGTTAATTGATATGGTAGTACAATGCTTTAAACATGTGCTTAGCTACATTTCACAATATTGCTTTGAAGAATAGAAAGAGATTACTATACTGTGACGTCATGGAACTCAGTCCAGGCTACAGGCATTATAGCCTATCACTCATGAATACTGTCCCGTGATATGCCAACATAAGAAAACAGTACCGTACCATGGACTTGCAGTGATAAAAATGAGTACCGGTAACGTTTTATACATTGAGCCAGTAACACTAAGCGTGTATTATAGCATATATATATATGCCTATATATATATATATATATATATAGATATATATATATATGCCTATATATATACCTATATATATATGCCTATATATATGCC
>JAODAG010327531.1:0-10000 GCA_027574785.1 Orphnurgus asper | reverse complement strand
GTAGTAGTAGTAGTACTAGTAGTAGTATTAGTAGTAGTAGAGGTACCAGTAGTAGTAGTGGTAGTAGTAGTAATGGTAGTAGTAGTAATGGTAGTTGTACTAGTAGTGGTAATAGTAGTACTATAGTAGTAGTAGTAGTAGTAGTAGTGGTAGTAGTAGTAGTAGTGGTAGTAGTAGTACTATAGTAGTAGTAGTAGTAGTAATGGTAGTAGTACTAGTAGTAATGGTAGTAGTAGTACTATAGTAGTAGTAGTAGTAGTAGTAGTAGTAGTAGTAGTAGTACTAGTAGTGGTAGTAGTAGTACTATAGTAGTAGTAGTAGTAGTAGTAGTATTAGTAGTAGTAGTGGTAGTAGTAGTATTAGTAGTAGTAGTGGTAGTAGTAGTACATAGTAGTAGTGATGGTGGTAATAGTAGTACTATAGTAGTAATAGTAGTAGTGGTAGTAGTAGTACTATAGTAGTAGTGATGGTGGTAATAGTAGTACTATAGTAGTAGTAGTAGTAGTAGTAGTAGTGGTGGTGGTAGTAAACAAGTTACAGGTAGCTCCCTGCCACCATGGGGGGGGGGGGGAAACCTACATATCGGTTGTGATATTCCCAGGGAATATCTTAGCTACAGTCATTAGTCTATTTAAATTTGTTTTGGGTGAAAATTAATAAACGAATGCCGTTTGCTGGAAACTGTTCCTGTCGGAGGAGGTATGAATTATTGCTTACAATGTCAGCATAGCCGTAACTAGGATTATCTCATTGTACTAGTAGTGCAAACAGTGAACGTAGCTTGTAACAGTGTTGCATGCATGACAACTGTAGCATAAACAATTAACAAACACACACTGATAAATGCTGTAGAATAGTATACTTGACAATAACTATACATGTACCTTAAACAGTGTTCGATTTACCCTGTATCGCACCGCAAAATGCCAACTAAAACGGCGACTTTGCGACACGTCTCACAATTGCATCGCACAAGGTGCGATGCAAAAATACATGCAGGCATATGCTATATCGATCTATCAAAGTAGCACCAAAATCTTAAAAGATACGTGTACAGTTCAGCAACTAACCGCATTGTTAGCAGTCATCCATCTAGCCACAAAACATAACTTTCTAAAAGAAATACTGTACTTGTAGTTAAATCGTCAACGTGAAATAGCCTAGCCTACCAGTTTGACCTAACGCTAAATTGCATAGCCTATACACGCATATTATTAACCGTTCGGTACACGCACTGCAATACATACTGTATTAGTAATGCACCACGTAGCTGGAAGAAAAAAGAACACCGTTACACAGGAGTGCGTAAACGTTCATGCGACCGAACCGATATTTATTTTTCCTGCTAGGGAGTTTGTTCGTACAATCATAGATCGTCATTAAAAAAAATGCCAAACGCTGCAGCTGTCAATGAAGTTGATATATAAAAGTTTACCAACCATCAAACAGAGTGTTTTTTAAATACAGAAATTGTCGGAATACCATTGTACGAACCAGGCGCCAAACGTGGGGTAAAAATCCGCCCGCTTAATATAAGCTTTGTTTGTGGAGAAGTTACAGAACCCAAATTAGATGAACAAAATGGCAGATCCAGGGGGGGGGACAACAAGGGGCCCCACAGAGACGAGCCAAAAAATACATCAAAGCATTTCATTTGTATTATAAATCCACTCATGTGATCCCCCAAATGGGATCTGTGGTGATGACAAAAAGGCCCGGGAAGTGCCTTTTCCTGCGATCTAGGGGGTATTTTTAGCCAAAAGAAATCCTTATACGCTACACACCAACCAATTGTGGCAGTAGTGTACAGTTACAAAACTGCAAAATAATTTTGCATAGCAGTTATTGCTAAACAATTTTTGTTAGAAAATCGAACACAAAACCTTGAATGGCAGTTGATAGTTTATACCTGTTTGATTTGTTTGCACAAGGATTCATAGAGTCATTTATTTTATACACATTCGGAGTTTCCAGCTGGGAGGTTGAACTGGGGGAGTGGGGAGGTGGTAGATCACATGCACTGATATCTCTTACAACATGACAGGGAATTCCACTACCTCCCTCCCCACTCAAGAGATGTACCATGGCACAAGGTACATAAAGAAATCCAATACAAATCGCAAAGGTGTTAGATTGAATTGATCTGACAAAAGATATGATGATATAGGTATAGAAAGCAATCCTATAAAAACCACTACTAGTTATTTGAAAGTCTTATTCCAACAAAAGAACCAAACTTAAAAACCTGACCATGACCCAAGTCACAACCTGATGGGAGAACTCATAGCATACCATAGCAGTTTGCTTTTCATAATAGGTATTGCTGTAATCCACATTCCTAACCTCTAATAACAATTGAAGTAGCAACTGCATCTACAATTGTAGTATACTTTACTACACTACTTTATACTTCAATTATACTACCAAAGAGTGCTCTGCTAGTGGGTTTCAAAATATCTAAAGTTGCAGAGATGGTTCAAAGATCACAAATATGATTCATGGAAGACAGAAATTAGGCCCTGGGGATAACTATAAAGTACTAATAAGTAGACATTTTCACTCTAACATATATCTCCAGGATTGCTGAGGTGGTTCAAAGATCATCAACTAAAAAGATTCATGGAAACTGGAAGGCTCTTGGGATAATTCTTAAAGAGTACCCTGCTAGGTAGTTTCACTACAAATATCATAAGAAAATAATAGCAGAAAAAGAAACAAATTTAAAATATATATATATCACTCCAAATATCTGGGATTATAACATTCCAAATACAAAAAAAATTAAAAAAATTACCAACTAGTGGGAATATAATATTAATATTGCATAATAGATGTTATCAGCCCAGCACTACCTAAAAGTGCTAAACATCAATGTTTTAAACATACCACTGTTCTCTACTGCTACTACTTTTCTCTATGTCTGAAACTTCATTTCGATAAAGATATGTGTGTATAGGCCTACATACAGTATTAGCACAAGATTCTGCAGGGCGGCAGCAACTTTTCCTGGTAGAAATGTACCACCTGCATACCCGGCTCAATGATAAAAATTGACGGATTTTGTGTGCCCAAGTTCTTTCTCGGTTGACTTTTATTAAAAAACAGTATTTTTCATCTTTCACTAATTCAAACAATACAACACCAACCAATAAACACCTCAATGACAGCCCTCACATGAAGGTGAGAGCAGGGATCTTAAATTTTGTAATCTGGAACGACATTAGCAAAAGCAGAAGACTAAATGATACACGAGCAACGGTGGAGGAGCAATGCAGCAGAGAGATTCGCTAAAGAAGTAGTTGGTTACTTACCCTGGTAACTGCAACTGTCGACTCCTCCCACTGTACCTCTCCCTGTAAATAAAATAAAAGTCTTCATCAGGGAACGTTTTTTGGGTGTCAGGGGGAGGGTCATGGTTGGGGTACAACAGTTTCCACGTAAAATATTACAATAAACAAAACACAATTAGTAATATTTAGTAAGTAATACACAGAGCAAACAAAAAAAACCAGACCAGAACCTCGCCCCCCCCCAAACAAAAACACTCAGCACAACTCAGTATGAGGTCTGAAAGGAATGAAAAAGATCGTTTTCAATTCTCTTTCAATGGAAAAGTATTCAGAAGGCAAGAATTACACAGCATGTAATAACAAATAACTAGAATTTCTATCAAAAGTTACTGCAATAGAAAGTTTGGAGAAGATGCATTTTTTCCCCTAAATATTAATTTTGGACCTCTCATGACCTCGGTTGGCAATGTGCATTGTTTTGCTCATTTCTCAAACCCAAACAGACCTAACATTGTCTCAAAGTTGTAACAATGTCTCAACTTAAAAGAGCGATATTTCTGCTCATGCCTTCCGACTAGTAGCTAATTGACAAAACATTATTCCAAGACGTACATATAACTAAGGCACTAATTCCATCTTGATCTACTAGGTTGGTAGTAAAATATTCCTGATTATGTTGTTCGTATTGATCGTAACTGAAGAAGAGTAAAAACGGTGGAGAGACCTATGGCGGTGAACTGATAGGAATTAATCCCTCAAAATATGAATCTTTCTTGCATCGTGGGCTAAGGTTTTCTTGTGGTACAACCTTAATGTAATGCTTTCTTTACTTTAAAAATTTATGTATTATCATTATGCGACACATTTAACTCAAAACAGCTTCTGTTCAAAATAGCTACTGTATTGTGAAATGCTTACTTACCTCGTCTGCACTGCCATTCAATGACATTTTATTACGAGGCTAGGCTGGATATTCTTAGTAAATAAACTCTTTAAACATATCAGACTTCTTCAGGCAACTCCCAAAGGTAATACTGCAAAGAAAATCCCACCCAAATGTAGTATCTATCTTACATATCGCTCAACGGACGGACTGATTCATATTGTACACACATATGTACAACAACCACCTCCACAGCTGTAGAGAAACGCCAACGCAGTGTTCAGTTTGTGTAGCACAGAGACCTGTTCTTGTCGCGCACCCAAAACTACCGTTTAATTAAATAAACGCTGCACGGTTCCACTTGTTTCCTCCATTGTTAGGCATTTGTTGACATAAAGAATTGTTATGCACACCCTGCAATCTACTAATAACCATGACACATAATGCATGCCAAGGTAAAACTTAATTAATTTGTATGGTTCACCAGGCAGCGAACCTTTGCACCCATTTCACAGTTCCTTGCATCAGCCAATAGGGGGGTCCACTGGGTTAAAAAACATTGGTAGCAGCATCTTTTAAGGGATAGTTTTAAAGTAAATAAGAACCCTGTTCCTGTCGATACTCAGGCCTGAGTGTGTATGCTTGTTAGGCCTGATTTTGAGGCAATGTTTTTCACGTAAACGTGCAACGTTTCAAATCCATAGATAGCTATATGAAGTTGAGATCAGGCTTTGCCCATTAACAGTTCCTCTTCCTGTATGAAACTATTCAAATTGAAGGAGGTTTAAGAAAACCATGTACATCCGGATTACAGAATTGCGTTATGGTTCCGATGCTCTGATCTACAACAGGGATCTTTCTCCCAATCCCCTTTCAAGAAAACTGGCTTTCTTGAACAAACCTCTTCAAACAACAGTGCATTCTCGCTGATCTCACGTTACAGCATAAATCTGTCAATATACCATTAACTATAACTATAACCATTATCTATGCCAACGTTTATCATAGACACCAGATCTCCACCACCCCAACACCACCGTGTACTGCTAAAGAGAGAAGGGCCACATTTCATACAGTTCCCAAAGACCAAAGAGTAACAGTAGGAAATTTGTATTCTTCTAAACTTTTAAACACTAGAAAGTCAGTTGGATCAGTGATTCCTTTGCCCATGCAGAAGTTTTAATGTGACAGTGAAGGTAAGAAGTAAGTGTTCTTTTGACCATTGGCTTAAAAATGTTAGAATAAAACGACGGAATATGTATCCTGAACTCGACGGTTGTCTAGACACAAGCACACATACACCCACAAACACACCGACTTGAATGCATAGCTGTAGGGATGCTTTCAGCACAGGAACCAAAAACGATGAGACTGTTCAAAAAAGTTAAAACGGTTCTGCTGACTTTTATGAGACTACAAGTACTATTCGGAACAACCAAATTTGGAGAGGTTTACCGACCCTAACAGTGTCTTAAGGACCAGAACCGTAGGTATAAATGATTAAATGTTGTAAAGCATGCATATGATATTGTAAGATGATGGGCAAGTAGAACACTGTAAAAATGCCCATCCCATTGTCTTTTTAATGTATGCATGCAAATGCACGACAAATTATGACGTCATCATCAATGCAGACAAATTTCGGTCATCGTAAAAATAGCCTTATTTATCAAAACACACATTGCGGCTCCATGGTAGTTCTGCAAGACGATACCAATACTGGATACCGTACTACAAAACCAAGTGTGCATTGGGGCAGTAGAGGAAGGATGGTCTTGATAGAAGGAAGAAGTAGTTTGTATAAATTCAATGTAAGCGATTTTTACTGTTTCTGCATCAGTACACACACTAAATGGAATCCTATGTTTATGGGTGATTGTATCCTCTGACAATTCTCCTTGTGGTGCAAGGGCGCTAAGAGTAAGACATGTTGGGATCGTCGTCAATCTGATCGTCGTCAATCGTCGTGAAATGTGAGAGAAAGTAGTATGCAAGTTCTTTATAAAAACAAGGAAACAACTGTTGGACAATGTGGGGGGAGGATTTGACAGAAAGGGTAGCAAAGAATAGTCACTCACCAATCTTCCTGTTGATTTTCTGTGGAACGAACAAAGACAAAATAAAAAGGAAGACGGGTAAAAACAATACAAGAGCCATGACATTCTTTGTGTGTAGAATATAATACTGTATAAATAATCAGCTCCTAACACACACATCTGTTGAATCCATCTATCAATAGAGTGTTTCTTTAATCTCAGCTTTGATCAAACAAGTTCAATTCTGAACATGCTCAGTGACATGAACCAAACAAGACCTGAAAAATGCTTCATGCTACCTTTTTAATGGGAAGCTATTCTCATGAACAGGGGTTGTTCTCTTGGTTTGACCCATACTTAACTTGTCATAGAATATGATATGCTTATATAATCATGGCATTATGTGGTTAGCTTAAGTCAGGGCTGGCCAAGAGGTATGCTTAAGTCAGGGGTGGCAAAAACTGGAGGCTGAAAAATCCCAATTTTTAAAGATGCTTCGATGATTTCGTTGGAATAAGTTGGTTTAGGTTAGAAAGTAAGAACCTTTTTAAACATTTCATGGCGACCCTGCACAGGGGGCATAGCAAGCTTTCTATTTGTAGGGAGGTAGTTGATAATTATCACGAACCGCTTGTAAAATATAAAAAATTGACGGGCTCATTTATTTGTGAGGTAGATATAAGCAATATGCAAGCGATGGATTGGAGCAGTAGAGTACCATAAATATTATGCCATCTGTTGCTCCATACACAATGTCAAACTCACCCATCATCTAAGCTTGCATAGCCATTGTCTCGGATCCCCATTGTTGTCAGGTCATCGACTTGAAAAGGTCCAAGTGTGTCCTTCAATCTGCCAAAATGAGAGAAAAAGAATTATTTCTTCATTAAACATAAATTTAGCTGGTGAACAAACTACCTGTGGTGACGGTTCCTGGAAACTGAGATAATTAATCAATGAAACAGTCTCTCTCTCTCTCCATGAAATTACCCGCACCCCAAGATTCAGTACTCAAGACTCCCAACTGAATTCACATTTCAAAGTTGCATTCTTTCTAATACCATGTGAGCCTCCTACAAGCTGAGGGAGTTGTTGGAGACCACCCGCTCCCAAGCAAATAAGCTCCCAAGTCAATAAGGACAACCAGTTTCTCTACGAAACTGTTAGATGTCAGGAAATTCAAAACATTCAGCAGGTCCTGCCAGACAAAGAGTGTCACAATCCAGATTAATGCCAAAAGAGAAACTCTCCAATATCTGTCCACAGGGAGCTTATTTGGAAATATTTGACAATTATTTTTCAAGTTAAGGCACAGTTTAAACCATAGGGTCTTCATCTGTGCATTTTTTGCTACCATACAAGTTACATTGCAGTTTACAACGTCCCGGGAGAATACTTACTGGCCCTTGTTAAAAATGCCATTCTCAACAGCAGCTAAGAAGCGAGAACTTGGGGAGTGAAATAACTAGGGTAGGAAGGATGGTTTTATAGAACTAGAAATGGGATAAACAAAAAAGTTTGGATATTTCAATGTAGAAAATAGGAAAGGGAGGGGGGGCAGAGTGGGAGAAGCAGGGCATTGGAATATAACCTATATTACAAAACGTAATCAATAAATTACAATTAGAATTTGTATTATCTTTGTGTTTCTTCATCCTCTGAAAATTGCAGGTTAATTGTCTTTAAATGACCGTTACAAACCTTTAACAGGATGAATTAAAACAGATACCTGTAGACCAAAAATATTTCCCTAAGTTGTAATTATGAACTATGCGAAGCTATAAAAGCTCACGTCAGTATAATATATACATAAGTGTATATATGGTTATTGTCATTTAAATTCATGACTTAGTACAGTAGCTACTGTAGAGGAAGTTGGGAAGATAAAAAGTGGGAAGAAAATCATTGTGTTGCCAGTCATGACAGAATCAAAACCAGTCGCTTGTGTTTTTATCTCGGTAGAATATAATAATGTAGGCCTACTGCAAAAAAAAGCTATCTTTGTTCATTTCTGCAGTCATATCACTGAAAGCTACAGACGTTATTTGAATTAGAAGGGGGAATTAGATGGAAATATATTTTGTCCGACTGCCTTCTTATTATTCTGGCAATATAATTGGGTTCGGACAGGCAAACTGTGGGAGAAGTGTTTATGTCCCATAATGCTCACTTTTCACAACCTTCCTACACCATTGATTGACCAGTTATATTGTATTACACTTTTATTTGTTACCCTCCCCCCCCCCAGGACATAAATGAAAATTCCTCAGTTAATACTGTATATTTATTTATATAATTAACAGAATCTTATTTTATTCAACAGGACGACTTCACTAAATTTATCAAGTTCAAAAATCTTACTTAAATCGACTTTCAGAGAAATGAAATTGCCACGGTTGTTTGGATAAATATTGAAGAACTAAAATTAGCCCTCCACACACACACACACACACACGCTTCTATTGTGGCATAGAGCATAGGGGTGGGGAAGGTGGATGGAATTCCATTCTATCCACTATTATTTTCTCAACTTGTTTTCAAGCTAGTACTGTACAGCATGGAAGGGACCCACCACAGTGAAACTTCCCTTGATCTCCATCCAGAGAGAGTTGAAGGTGACAGGACAGTATAATAATTGTAACAAGAGGCCCTTGATACTGGGCAGCACACCTTATTACAGCAGCTGAGACCTGTCATTAGCAGCAGGTAGACCTCAGGTTAGTGTAAACAGCCATCAATCAGAGGGGGATAAACATTCCTCATGAATCAAATAATGTGCAAAGAGTGTGGAAAAATAATCACAGAATTTCCCCCAAAAATAACTTTCCATTTTTCAATTTAAACATTTTAATTTTCAAGGCAAATATGCATATGATTTTATTTTTTTTACAATATGATAATGTTGCATTATTCTATACCTCGCACACAGAACAGTGTGGGCTAAAACCAGTACAAGTCATAAAGAACACATTGTATGTATACATCATTTTACAGTGTAAATTGTAATACTTCTAAAATGGGTATATTGTTGTAACTAGTTGTAACTATCATATTCAGACTACTTCAGAACAGAATGAGGTACAGCAACTAAAGATGCAGCTCATTCATGTATAGGCCATGGTTGGTATGTATGTATACATCATTTTACAGTGTAAATTGTAATACTTCTAAAATGGGTATATTGTTGTAACTAGTTGTAACTATCATATTCAGACTACTTCAGAACAGAATGAGGTACAGCAACTAAAGATGCAGCTCATTCATGTATAGGCCATGGTTGGTATGGTGCTATTACGTGCTCCATAGTACCACATGCTATAACGATGCTAATTAACTTACTCAGTAATGAATCATTCCTCCTCCCTGTGGACATCCGTTTGCAGTACGCACTTCATGCAAGACCATCTCAAATTTAGTATATTATACATGTACGTGTGTGTAGTAAATACCTATCCCTTGGCCTATAAATACACCTATACATATACTATCTTTCAGATGATCTGACATGAAGCATATACCTACCCTGTTTGCACAAGACAAACATGACAGACAGATTGAGAAGTTTTTTAACTCCTAGGATGATCTACTATAATAGCATTGTACAGGTCCAGGAGAATAATCAGTAGGTTATATGTAAGTAATGTACCACCTGGAATGAATATATGAATATATGAATATATATAGGCAATATAATATATATATATATAGGCTATAAATATATATATATATACATATAGGTCATATATATAAAGGTCATATATATAAAGGCTATATATATAGACTATATAGTA
>JAODAG010327498.1:0-11074 GCA_027574785.1 Orphnurgus asper | reverse complement strand
ATATAGTTCATATATATATATATATACCGTATATATATATATATATATTCGGTTCGTAGACAATTGAACGTAAGCGGTGTTTGATCGGTGGTATTTACAAAAAGTATCCTACGGCATCACATCCTCTGATGTGATGTACTTTCAAAGTTGAAAGATGGGAAGGCCACGCCGCTTGTGGCAGTTTGGAATCTTAAGTTACCTCGAAATATAGGTAAAACTGCATCTCCCAAATACTCGACAAGAAATTCGTTTACAATGGATTCGCTACGGGGACTTGCTGTCGAGTGAGGCCACGTGTAAGGCGTATCCGTCCCCTTGCCTCTCCACGCTGTTCGGATCCAAAACGTATTATACTTGGTCAAGTTTGGATGGTAGGCTACATAGGATAACATACTTTCTCGAAGGAGCTACCGCATGCGATTTAAAGGAATTATCGACAAGCATATTTATTTTGTCTTTGATATTTCTTCTTTCTGATTGCCATTCCAAAATAGACGAACCATAATGAATTATGTATTAGGAATGTTGCCATTACACGAAAAACTAAAAGGAAGAATACATACCATTATCAAGTCATTGATAGAGCCCACAATATTTACCAACAAGTTGGTTCTGACCAAAACAATTCTGCCTGTACTGGCATTTTGAACAAAGGGAACTTCATAAAAAAAATACAAACAAAATAATTTTCACTAATGTCTCCATTAAAATTTAAAATCCAATCACACGGTACCCTACCACCTCTTTAAACATGATGGAGCGATAGTAGGTGACATTATTACATCCGTTTGAACAAGTCATTGGCACATTCAACGAAATAGCAATCGTCTCTGGTGTAAAGAATAAATCGAAACTATAAAACAGCAGACAGTACTCTACGTTGCGCGTCCAGGGATGTCTAAATAACAGATCAATGGTATCACGATCCATGTCGTTAGTTCTAGGAACAGCATTTCTGATTATGTAAGGATAGATACATATATAAGGAATAAACTGCAATAGATGGAATATTAACGGTTTATTAACTATTATCGGTTCACTACTCAAGAAAAACCAACCGGTTAAAAACAGCTGGACCATCGATAGTCTAATCATCGTCACAATATCCGACTGACATAAAAAGCAAAGTACATACGAAAAGTGCAAGAGATCTCATGAAATTGTATTAGTCTGTTCACACAGAGACCATGTTGTTTTATAGGAATGTACTTTAACTCGTACGCATGCTCATTGGATTCTTTATTCTCAATGAATCTAACGAGATTGTCTTTATCATATCCCCATTTCTTTTATATATTTGTTGCTAGAGACATCGTCCAAACATGTTTGTTCATCGATTTATACTTGTTACTAAGTGTGTGCTATTGGTGTTCCAAATGTTATTGCTAGAATCCTGCATTTGGTGTGAAAACAAAGGGAAACACGCATTAGGCATATATACTCATTTCAAGACTCTCTACGAAACAGGTTTTTTGTGATATAGTTTAAAAACTATTTCTCTTCTGTTTCTAATATAGCAGGTGGAGCTTCTGGCCTTCAACCGTGCTCCCATAAGCTATATTGATAATAACAGTTGTTGCCACTGATGTTGAAGAGGGTCAAGATAGTTATCACTAAGCTTAACAACGGCAAAGGACCCGTTTATGATAATATTACGAACACGAATGAATGTATTTCATTACCAATATTATCAATCTGTCTTTCTCAATTGGCATTTTTTCCGTCTAAACTACACGATGCAAAAGTTGTTCCACTGCTTAGGACAGGTGACACAACACACTTTTCAAACTATAGACCAATTTCTATATTTCTGTATTCAAGCTCGCCCAGTATACACGCTTGCCTTTAAAATTAAAGAATTGCTTATAAATAAATATACACTTAAGCAATATCTTCCTCCTCTCATGCACAATCGTCCTTCTCTTAAGCTGTAACTATCACTCAGATATTAAGAATTCTGCAGTGTTTCCCCCGAAAGAGTGCCGAAGTCACAATTTCTGTCAGTCTTAATAATGCGATGTTCAAGAACATAATATTCTCTTACCAGATTAGTAATGAACCGCGATTTAAGGTCCTTCCTTGTCAGACAAACGACTCAAACGGTCATCTCGCCGTAAATTCAGTTATCCTTACCTCCAAAAAGACAATATAATTTGTTTAAATGTCTGTATTTTTTTCAGTTCTACTTCTTCTTCTGCTGATATCCGTTATAAAAGCCCAAGAAGACTTTGTAGGTAAGTACGATAGCCAATTACCGTTTGTAGAAAAAAAACTTCAACATATACAGCGTTTATTTCACATAAAGACAATGTTTTCAATTCAATAGTTTCCCCCGTATTATTCTCTTCTTGAAGGGCGTCACTATTTAAGAGATTGCCTTTGGCATCCCCTTGTCCTGGGTGATATTGGATCCACGGGACGGTAAGACAAATAGTCGTTATCAATACGACTTGCAGCTATAACCTACGGTAAACCGACGGACGCGTCACTGCCCACGTTACAACCCTCGCCAATTGTTAAGATGTGCAGGATATTGCGTAATTCCATGTTGACGTATCTCACAATCAACTAAAACTAAGAAATTAATAGACAAACTGCGATGCTATACATTACACTGTTCTTGCCATGGACGGTGAGTAACTGTGTGGTGATCAGTTAGTTTCGTTGGGATCAGTATTCCTCAGGGTCATACGGGGGAGGGGTGGGGTGGGTTCCCAAAGTGTTCGAGACATTCTTGGCAGGTATCAACAGCTATTGGCGGAATAATTTCGTAGGTAACACTTTTTCGAAAATCTACGCCATATGAAACTGGCAAAAGGGCTTCGGTTTTGTTCAATACAATTTTATATCAAGCTTTCTTCTGTCTTCTATCATCTTTATCCTTCGTTTGAAACAAGTTTATGCTAGCATTACCGAATATGATAAGGTAAAATTTACATGATTCAATCGATGACTGCTTTCAGATTGTTCCTACGATTATAAAATTGTACAATATTAATTATATTACCCCATGCACCATTATACCATGCACGTTAATGAATTCTTACATGGGATACAGATCGCTCTTCGAAAACTTTAGGAGAATATAGCTCGTTGAATATTTCTTTGGAAGTAGTACAGTAGTAAATTTAACTTCTTCCTGAATTAAATATATCGACGTCCAATTTCAGGACTATATTCAAGACATCTAATGCGATTCCAGTTTTTTTTCTTCAATATCTCCATGACTTGACGGATTACGAAAAAACCCAGGGGAGTCCGTTTCAGATAAGCTTCCATAGATTTAACCCAAGTCGGTCGCAAATCCTAGCCTAAGCTCACCTCAGGGGATCAAGAATAAATACACCTGTCTATTGGGTTTTAAAGTGTTGATTCTTCACCGCCAACTTTTTCCATATATCGGAACATATATATATATATAAGTTAAGATAATTGTCCTTGTCGGCACGATGGATCAATTATTACAAGATTCCCCCCCCCCCCAAGTAATTTGTCGTTTGATTTGAGTTTTGAGGGGTTTCCTCAACGGCTATTGATTGGTTTAAGCTTTCTATATTTCCTACAGCACCAAATCCTAAGCTACCGAATATGCGAACGAATTCCTAATTCTCTTATACTAACGTTTGGTTTAAGCCATCCCATGTGAAAATATACCCGGAGACGTTCTACGTGTGGTGGTTTCCGTGAATAAAATACACGATAAGGATTTACATTACAGGGAACTCTTTTTAGTACCGTATATATGTGTAGTTTGGTAAAATTCTTATTCCGTGGTTTCGTAAATAAAGCATCTTTGGCGATCGCTGCTTCGCCTTTTGGCTAAGCTCATGAGTAGTAGTATATCCGCGGTGTCATTAAGGACGACCTGCACTGGTTAATGGTGGGGACGTCATCGAGCAAGAGCCATGAGCGCTACACTCGCCCGATAATCTCCAATTAGCGTCAATGGTGTCGCGGCATATGCTGCCGTTGTTTGGTTTAAGAGACCCTGGGTTCTCTTCTTATTTTGTTCTTTTTTAATAAGCAGCATATTTCATGAAAAGGTTTTGTTTAACATTTATAATATCGGATCTTTGCTTTACCATAAGACTTCAGACGTGAGATGAGCATTTCCTGCATTTATTTCCGAGTTTTATGACTTGTACAATCGTGACAACTATGGGATACTGTAGCCCTACATTTTAATTTGTACAGTACAGTATTTTATTTCTTTTCTGTAAATTGTACTTTAAAATAATTGCATTTCTCCAGGTTTAGTATATAGCATAAGCACCCACCCGTACCAAAAGCCCTTCCTGCTTTAACATGCTATTTAAAAGAACGGTATTAAGCATATATATGCATCTGTGTTATAACACTCCAGCACATGTTAAATTCGAGTAGCTTTGGAAGCCACTTGTGATAAAACAGAAATATGGGGAGCGATAGTAGTGGATTTGTTGAACGTGGCAACTCTAAGGAACCGTAAATGTACAGAGTGGCTTAATGTTCATCTTTCTGCTCTGGAATGAGGAGTTTACGAGAGATATTGAGAATGGAGAAATGGAGAAATATGGAGAAGTATGGAGAAATATGTTGAAACCCGGAGATCGCTGACGATATTGTTGCATACTCCATCGGTCTCATGGGTTGTTTTTCTAGCGTTGTCGCTGTATTTACAAAGACACAATTGTTCAGTCGTTAGAGGAAAGAGCAAGCAATCAAACTTTTAACACAAGGTGGCATCCGTAAGCCGTGTGTTATAACATACGGGCATAATTATGCAATATTACACGATATTACAGGGTTTTTATATGCAGTGATCCTTTTCGGCACGGGTGAAGCACCAGGATTCCAATCTATTTGATTGCATATTTAATGTTTGAAATTCAGTCGTAAAGGCGAGTGAGGTAAACTAACTGAATCGGACTTTATTCGACAAGTTACGACAAGTTACGTCGAAGTGTTTGAAAATATTATGAAAGTATCCATGATGGTTTTTAATCATTACTATTTCAACCAAATAATGCATTATACACAGAAAGTAAAGCCAAGTATAAACAATCAATCAACTGTATCAATAAAAACAATCCGCGATTAACTTGGTGGTGTACAGATATACCGTAATTGCTGAATCAGTTTTGTTTCTTTGGCCTACTTATTCCGAAAAAGAAAAATTGCGAGCACAAACTAGCTTCCCGTAAAACACATGATAAATGTACCGGACTTGATCGCATGGGAGTGCCGGTGGTTTGTGTTTAGAGTTTACGCTCATTTTCAATTTTGTAAAAAAAAAAATAGGGGCGATAAATCAACGTTATTTCTCGCGTAAACCTTTGCCTATCATAGTTTATTGTGCAAGGCCTTGCAAACATTGATAAATGGTGGTGGATAAGCTCGTAGCGTTAGAAAGAGGCCTAGCTTTTGAAAATGTTCTCGCAAAAGCTGGACGTGTACCGAATTTAACCGTGAGCCTCACTTAAAGATGTTACGCGACTGTCTAATTCAATTAAGAGTACAATCTTCTGGATTTAGGAAGCGACGACTGTTAGATACTTTGTCTCAACGTGTGTTCCCTTTATCTGCGGGTAAGTCGCTAAACAGAGAATTCCCGCGGGAAATTTCATCTTTAGTGGATCTCGTAAAGGAGATTCAGTCTACCACGGGTGGCGATAAATCACCCACACATGGATTTCCCAGCTGAACATTGGATAAACGGTCGCAAGTGTTTCGCTTGTCACATACAACACAACTAATAGCAAACCGCGCCCACTAGAAGGATCCGAAGCAGAAATTCTCGGCAACAAATAGCGTTGCGAGAGAGGATTAGCTGCCTGTAAAGCAAAGTTTATTTATATTAGTGTGCAGCTGTGATACCGGATGCACTGGATACCAAAAGTAGGAGTAGGCCAGTCTAACATTATTGCTTGACAATCTTGCAATAATAGTATTCTCCCTGTGTCGAAGTTTCACCTGCCACGGATAGCAACATACTATTATCGCCACTGTATGTGCTACAATATTAGACGGCCTTTTACACTACCATTTTAAACCACTACTATTTCAACCAATAATGCGTTATACACATGAAGTATCGGGTTCCATGTGTCGCGTAAACCAGTTGTGATTAAAATTAAAGAAAGTAAAGACAATGTTCCGCCTGCCACGGATAGCACATGCTATACCTGTTCACTTTGTGCTACAATATAGACGGCTTTTTACATTAAATTAAACAATAAACGGAATCGTGGGTTTTAACATACCGATGCGGCTTGGGACCCTTCCCGTTTAATCCGTTTTTATTCAAAGTGTCTACTTAGAAGTTCACAACTGATTTCATCTGCCGTCTGTCGATTTGTGTTTTGTTTATCAAGAACTATAAACACTGTCAAATGGGCGACGTATTTCGATGTCATATTACACCTCTCCAATTGCACATTGTTTTAATATTTATTGAAGACCATACCATTCATTACGTCAGCAGACATGAAATTCATATGAAACTGTCAACAATCTATTACCGGTCTTACGACGCTGAGGACGCTGCTAATACCAGCTGTTACAGCACAGGCGGTACTCGAATGAAGCTTCATCTATAGTAGACGAAGATAAAGCACCACGGTGTCATTCCCGATCCCTACGCCGTAACACGACCGTCTACTTCCAATGCAAAATACATCTGGACAACATGTCCGGTTCTTCAATTAAAAGTGAATGATTAGAGCTCACAGACGGAATGTAAACCGTTTCATCGAGTCTAATCATTTATCTAATCACTATGGCATTTATAAACTTAGCCTTTTATTCCTTCTGACAGTCGTGAACTCGCAAGTATCTAGAACGTCATGTTGTGTTCAACATGTTTGAACTCTATATAGAGGAAAAAAGTCTCCTACAAAGTTGGTTAATTTAATAAGAAGTCTCTGGCCAAAATGTCTTCGGCAACATCTGACGGAAGACCAATGTAAAGTTCTCCATATAAAAAGAACCATTTAAGTCGTAAATCACTACCGCAACATGTTAGTGCATTAACCTACCTACCAGCCAAACGCAAACTCTCAGTTTGGAATGGTTTAACATGTAAAACATTACTTACATTACTAAAATAATATAGTTAGTTATATATCTTGCGTAATGGTATGTGCACAAATTAATTCTCCGTCATAAATTAAACACAACACTTCGATGAGGTAACGCACCTGTATTATTTGTAGCAGTAAATGTTCACGGCGATCAAAGTAATACAATACTAACATACGGCTACAGAGTGTATCCAAGAGCAGTATCAGCCTACCAAAGTGATAATAGTACATGAAATAATACACTAAAAAATGACATTATGACAGAATCTTGTTAGATTATAATGGCTAATATCCAATACATTATACCAGTTTTAAGTCTCATTATTATTATGTCTTCGAGTACATTCTCGTCCCTTAGAATACGGCTTGTGTAGTACACATGGTGCGTTAATGGAGGCATGCGCCGTTTGTTGTACAGGAAAGTCCTCCAACAAAGTCGTGAGCTACACGTTTCGTGGCCAATACACTCGCTAATGATCTCTATGTATTATACAGTCCGATCGAAATAGGATTGAAGCTGGGAAGCGTGGATCATTGTTGGGGTGGAGTTTGGGGTTTTAGAGCAATGTTCTTTCTTGGTGGCTTTTTTTTCTTGATGTGAATGATTGCCACCCATACCTTGATGTGAACGATTGCCCAATACATTGTTAGCCTCTCATTAGTTTCAACAAAATAGTTTAGTCATGGTACCTGTAGGCACTTTACAGTTATGAATAGTATCATACAGTTACTTGCGGTAATAACATGAGTATAACAACAATACCTGCATCCAATAAGAATGAACATGACGAAAAAGAATATTGAAGAAAGTGCAGCCTATTATTAGAAGCAATATTATGACATTACATTTCATTCACAAATCTTGAAATAAACAACAAATAATATGACAAACGCGTATAACATTTAAGAGAGCAGATAAGCAAAATCTTATCGTGGTTTGCCCACAATTACAACCACAATGCATTGCTTGTTTGGGATAAAATAACACTGGGGTTATCGTTACAAATGCAATGTATAAATACAAATTCAAAGCTAAAGTCTTGTTGTTTAATTCACAGGTACTAGTTACTTCTCCCAGCGGATAAACGTTCAATCTGTTGCTCACACAACTCAAGAGAAGCAATTAGTTACCAGATTTCTAACATTTTGTAACTCTATACCGCGCAGACAACTTTTGCAGAATAAATTGTAACATGAAACTTCCACACATCCTGATAATCACCGAACGTCCATGGACATGACCCCATGAAATGTCGAGATGAAAACTAATTCATAGTATTTATTTTACCTTTGTACTATGAGTACATTGGTGTATACTTAGACACGCACAATTCAGTTCGGTCTTCTAGGAGATAATACTTGATCAACTAATTTATTCCGATATCATAAAGCTTTGAAGGTGTTATTGAAATAACGCTTAACCCAAATGCTTAACTTATGTTTAACTTAACTATATATATGTATATATATATATATAGATATTATATATATATATATATATGTGTATATATATATAACTATATAAATATAGTCCTATATATGTATATATATATATATATAAATTGATATTCTGCTTTAAAAGAAAACACCCTATAAAGCAAAAATTAAAAACGGTGATAGAAAACAGAAAATAAACAGCTGTTGCGGTGTTGTCTCTTTCGATATGCGATATGGCTCGAATCGCGCGCGAAATAACAATAAATTGAACGTTGGAATGTTTTGCGAATGCAACTGAATTGCGATTAGCGCACACAACAATCTTCGAACATCTTCTAGAGAAGAAACGTCCTCACAGCATGTTACTGAACCTCTCTGGCTTTCTTTATATGCATTTAGCCAAACCACCAGTCGATAAATCTCTACCCCCTTACCCCATCCCATTATCCGCGCTGGATCATTCCTTGAA
This sequence comes from Orphnurgus asper, assembly GCA_027574785.1. NCBI lineage: Eukaryota > Metazoa > Echinodermata > Holothuroidea > Elasipodida > Deimatidae > Orphnurgus > Orphnurgus asper. Next base: position 2,107 of record JAODAG010327498.1, on the reverse strand, counting down.
GACGTGCAGCCCACTTGAAAATAGATTGCTATCGGTATTATGTATGCCTATATCTGCACAGGACATTATACACTCAAGCAATCGTAGCATGGCATACCACATCCTCTGTTTCTGTTCAATCTGCGTTATACCTTTTTAGCGATGAGAACATGTGTCCGAAAGACGAGTAACAGTCTCCATTTTGCTGTACCCTCGCATAATAAATGCCTTGAAGGCTCAACTACCGTTCTTTAAGCGACACACAACACCATCCCTCCCCGTTGATAGGACGAGAAAGATGTGTTTCCCTCTGGTCTTCCTCTGTAAGTTAGGCAAGCGGCATATTGTATTGGCAAAGAGTGCATATCTTAAGGCCTTCATTAATAAAAACCCCATCGTCTGGTTTTGTTGGATTTGTTCTATGCATCTACACGTATACTTAGGGCAATAACTAATAAAATACAATTAATTTATGAAATGTTTGGTTATTTGGGATGGTCTTAAGTAAGGGGAGGTATAGTTGAATAAAGAAAGGTATTTGCTTCGATGTTTAGTCGCTCGGGGGTTGTATGGTTTTAATTTATAATTTTGTAGAGGATGACATATTAGACACAGTAGATCCTGATACCTTTTAGATATTAGATATAAAAAAAAAATCTTATTTGCATACGTTTTAGCATTTGCAATTATGCAGCATTTCTTGAAATTATTGAAGCTTACTATAATAATGGATTTGTATAGCAAGCGTAATAAATAAATACATATCGAAATTGCTCTAAATAGCTCAATTAGTATTTTATAATATTTTGCAATGCATACAAAAACTGAACCATTTAGGACTCTTTCGATACGCTTCTTTAAGTGTAATTAAATATTTGTCATTAAGTAAAAAGTGTGATGATTAACCCTCAGCTCCTCTCAATGTAATATAGATCACGTGGCTTCAAGAAAACCCTCCCAAGATAGAACCTGGGATCTAAACCTAACAAACGGCAGCATATGCCACGCGGCTTCAAAAGCCAACTGACCAACTTCTCAGCCCCCAATCCTATTTCGATTGGACTAAGGTTAAAGATCATTGGGCGGGTGTAGTGCCACATAATGTGTAGCACATGGCTCTGTTGGAAGACATTGCCCCATAATTAACCAGTACGGGCCCGTCCTTAACACTGCAGATACTACATATGATCTTAGCCAAAAGGCCGAGAAGCGATCATGTAATATAGATCATGTTTTAGCGAACGATTCGTATATACTAAAATAGTATTAGTAACAATCGTTTGCTTGTTATTTTCCATCAACTATGGGAATACATCCAATAGCCGCTATCAGGAGAAATTTTCCTGTCGGGGATCAGTGGGACATTTCCATGTCTTGTCTGTTATCTCAAACCAAGCGATAAATTGTAATTGGCATTTTGCCATGATCACCATTGGCGAGTGTGTTTATCAGGTCTGAGGAGAAGGTCTGAGGAGACAAAAATGAACTTATAACTTCGAGCGGTATCAGCATGAGTGCATTTCGACCATAACGTATTTACTCTTGTATTAAATCAATAAGGATGTATTCGGGAAGTGAACCAACAAAGAAAACTGGATAGGAAATAACAATAATTATTGGCTATGGTAACGTCGCAAAGTCGACTAGCATGATTCTACCAATGACACTACCAATAAGATTTTTTTATTATAAAGTAGCGTACCTATTTATCTCCGTCATAAGGCAGCGTAAAACCTACTCAACATTTGCTTACTGCATTACTACGGGCGAGTTTCCACGGTTTTCTCTGTTGACCTTTCCACCTCTTGTTGTGCTGAGTTCATGAAACCGGTTACCATATATCATTTAGGATTTTGTCGAGTGCCATTCGCAATCTTTTATTACCGGAAGCACAAACACGCTTCATGCCTTTCAATAGGATAAACATATTTCGCATAATGATCATGATTCTGGTTCTGAGATTCTGGTTCTGATGATAATCATAATCATAGTCATAATCATAATCATAATCATAATCATCATCATCATCATCATCATGATAATGATGATGATCATAATGGTAATGGTAATGATGATGATTATGATTATGATTATGATTATAATTATTATTATTATTATTATTATTATT
>JAODAG010327465.1:0-11077 GCA_027574785.1 Orphnurgus asper | reverse complement strand
CTCCTTGGCAAAACGACAAACGCTCTATTCATTCGACTTTCGTTCACAAACATTTATGAAATGAAAATAAATATAAATGCATCGATCACTTCATGAGTCATGGGGGGGAGGGGAATTGGGTTGGGACGGGTGGGGTCCCATGGGAAATGGGTCGTGGGTAATGAATGGGGTGACTGGGTAGTGGGAGGGAAGGAATTTAGGTTAGTGGGTTTGGAAATGGGTTTGATGGTTGGAAAGACGTCAAGGGTTTGAGTGTTGTTGGTAGGGCTTGAGTGTTGTTGGTAGAGGTTTGTTTGTAGTGGTTTAAGGGTTGTTGGTAGGAGTTTGATTGTGGGAAATTTGTCAAGGGAGTGGGTAGGGGGTTGTAGGGTTGTTGTTAGGTTTACGGTTTTTAGGTGTTAAGGAGGTAAAGGTGTGGGTAGGTAACTTGGTTTTGGTTGTAAACATTTCAGTTAGTGGGCCGGGAAGTGCCTTGCACATGGGAATAAAGACAAAGCGAAAAAGAGCCCCTTACATAATACTTTTTGCTTAGAATTCAAAACTACCTAATGACTATCTGTTCTTAACCCTTAGGAGAAGCTAATATATCTGTATCTGGGACGCCTGATGTCAGAGGGTCCATCTTCGGTAGGGGATGTAAAGAGGAAGCTGTCCTCTGTGAGTGTTGACTCGTCGCATGAAAGTTCATTCGATGGCCATATTGTGTAATAACTCAGTTTCACCTACAAATAAACCCTTACACACGGTTTGCAACAAATTTATTTTGAAATGTGCTTCGTTATTATAGTTAATTTTTTTATTTTTTATATTTTTATTTTTATAGTTTATACTTTATTGGCCTAAGAGAAATTTTAGCTGGCGTAAGCAACAAAATATGGCTCGCCTATTACTGTCAGTATGGTGTCCGTGTCGGGCTGTTGTCCTTGTCGAATGTGTCGCCATGTGGTACATGAATATATTGCCATGTAATAATTGAACCGTAGGGTTATTAAATGCTATATGATTGCTCACAGCAACACCAATGATTGTGATATAGCATAACTTGAAAAATGCAAAAAAGTTCGAGTTGTCTGTTTTGTGGTGTTTTTAAAAAAAAGAAATCATTCGGAAATATGTCAAGTGGGGAAGAGTGGGGCGCCGCCATGTCTTTGGAGCAAAATCGAATGGAATGTTTCAGCAATTTTTGTGCTTTTTCGTGAATTGCAGCCTAGGTTGCACGGCCCATCTATGCAGTTCAGCTTTATTGTGTAGTTTAGCTGCTTGGATCTTATAGCATTTAGGTAGGGGATGGATTATGATTTTGGTTTCTTCAAAATTTGACAAATTAGCAAAGGGACAAATTAGGACAAATTATTTCCATAGTAACCACCCAAGTGTTATTATTTTATTTCAAATCCCCCTTATTATTAATATATATCTATGTATATATAAATATATGTATTTATAACCCGGCCAAACGATACTGGGGCAATATCCGTAATATTCGACAAGCCCTACTAAAACTAAATATCCTTGCTCCAGATATTGTGATTCATTCTGGTTTCGAAAATGACATTTTCTCGCTGGAAAATGTCCTTGGGAAGTTAAAAAAAAAAGAGAATAATTCTTCAAGGTAAGATAAAAATCTGACGAATCGATTTTGATCCACGAAATGGTATCGTCGTTGTCAATTTTTTTGTTTTGATATGTGTATTTGTTCTCCTTGGTCCATAGACATCCAGGTCGGGTCAGAAGCGTCCTAAGAAGAGACCGAGGCACTCGTGGCTGGACGAACTGCCTCCGTTTGAAGGTGAGTTAAAATGATAACCCATGCACTTGTTACACTTCTTAATATTTCCTCTCTTTTTTTTCTCTTTTTTTTTTAAATATTCCTGTTTTTATGACCTTTCTTTTTATATGAACTAGATTTTTTTTTATGTATATATGCTTTTTTTTTTTATAAGTTGTTTTTGTAATGGAGGTATATAATACGAGACGAAGATTGTTAGATTTCTATCGCGCAAACTAACGGAGAAATGTTTTTTGTCATTGTTGTATAGGCAACGATGTCGCAGTCTGCCAAAGGGAACCGCACGCCATCGTTATGCCCGGGAAGCACAGAGGCGCGTGGCCGTTCGTCGCCGGAACACCGCCGAAAGGCGATGCAGCATCCGCCTCCCGGGGGTGCGGGTGCCACGGGTGCCATTCGGAGCTTGTCAAGGCTCAGGAGCTGCTATGCCAGGAGAGCATTCAAACTATGAATATTCACGAGGTCATGGAACGGTGCATCCAAGTGCCGGAGGGTGAAGGGAGATTGTCTCTGGAATTGCTCTGCCTTGCAGCTGCTTCTCCTCAGGTGGGGTGGAATCTATTTATGTGTTTATGTGCTGGTGGAAGTGGGTTGTGGGTATACCACTGAGGGAAGTGGGTTAAGGGTAGGGCCGTAATTGAAGTATTTAACCATAGCTCCTCTCCCGTCCCATTATTATGGGTATTAATCCATTTTAATTGTTATACAGTGTCACCATCGGCTATTGTCTTCCTATATAGTCCCTTCCCAACAGCACTCAATAATGCATGAACGATCCAGTAACCGTGAGGTGGGTGTGGAGGTAGCAGTGAAGATTGATAGCTAGTTGGTTTGGCGGTGGTGAGCGGGATCAGGGCCTTTCGCCACGGGCAATAATGTTCAATATTGGGTTAATTTCATTCCCCCCCTCCAATTTTAACTGTATCAGTTCGTTTTAATTGTCGTACAGCATGTGGTTGGCTGTTTTCCTGTTAAATTATGCTCTGCCGTTCGCTATTCTGCCGGTAAGATTTCGGCGGACAGGTTGCACGGACGCCAAGGAACAAACTCTCCCGCGATATTTGGCCAATTGAAAATTCCTTGTGCGTATCGGGAAGGGGTCAGCACCTTGAAATTAACAGAGGAGATAGCTTTGGGTATCTAGTTTACATAATAAACTATTTTAAATCATCACCCCCCCCCAGCCTTAATTAACGGGGTTAAAAGGAATCCGTTAAAATATGCACTTTTAGCTACCGGAACGAATGACATTGGGGGACGGGGTGGACAAAATTGTCCGATAATTGAAATTGTTTTAGGAAGAATGGCATTCAAAACTTATGGTCCATAAAAATTGTCTGCTAGTCTATAGCGTCATCCGATCTCGCGTTTTTGTACCCTTTGAACGACATTGGAAATTTGACCTCGTGATGCTCTTTTGAGGGTCATTTGTTAAAAAATTTCATGTCATGTGAAATTCACATAGCACAACAAACGTTTTTTGTTGTTGTACGCGTCATCTACTTTCGGGCAGATTTTATAGCCCATAATGGGTGAATAATTGGAAAAATTTGTCTGCTTTTCGAACTCTCATGTACCATTGTTCATCAGAAGTGGTACGGGTGTTTCATATCTCTAGCGTTTCTGACCTGTCTTTCCATCCATTTTCCTCCCCCCCGCAGCAAGCAGTCCAAAAAATCCTCGACACTCGTCCATCCTTAGTCGTCGGCGTCTGCACCTCCTCGTTTACCTTGGGCGACCTGAGCTCGTGGAAGGCGACTCTCGGCAAAATCAAACGAAGGGAAACGGAAGCTACGGGGAAGACAATCAAAGTTTACCAGCGGTGCACGGAAGGTGAGTTGTTGCCATGAATCTGATATTAACCAGAAGAAGTGATGAATGTTATGGCATTAATGTGGTTGGTAATGTTAAAACTCACGTATTGACTGGTGGTGTACAGCGTGGGCTAAATTTGTTGGCCTTGGTCAGACTCTTCGCAGGTTGACGACGAGGCAGTTGCAGGAGGGGGGTAGGACGTAATTTTGGTAGAATTTAATCATGCACCTTGAGCATCATACCTTAACATTTGTGGTTAAATAACGGGCCAGCCAACCACGTGGATACCTCCATGTTAAATGCTCGATCAGGGGCAGGGACCTAGAGCCAGGCGATTGAAAGTGGGGGAGTAGAAAGTGGATAAAATAAATCAACGCTATAAATGTCTGCCTTCTCATATTTCCCGTCTTCTCCCTGGCTACGTCCCAGATTCGTCAGTTATATTTTTAAGTTAATTCACTACAATGGACCGACCAGATTTGAGTATTTATATATGTATGAACGGATGCATAGTAAACCCGTCATAAACGAAGGACACATGAATACTAAACGGCATATGCCGAAAGGCACTTTCAACGATAGTAATATTTCCTTGTTACTTCAGTAATGAGTGAGCTCCAACTCATGGAAGAACCCTCGTAAAAAGTTCCACTCGAGTCCACCGTTTCTGTTCTTTCTGCAGATGTCTTAAATTATCTGGCGGGAAACCTGTCACCTCTAGAGTTTCAAGAGGTTCTCCCGACCAGCGCCACGGTAGAGTTCTCCGCACCGTTCCTGGAGAAGCTCGAGAAGGAGGAGAGGATGCGAAACCTGAAGGAGGAGATCTTGGCATCTTTGGAACCTCTCGTTAACAAACATTGATGTCATTAATCCTTATCTCGTTAACTAATTTAAACGGTCAGTTCACAAAGTAAAAGAGACCCCAAATGATATAAGGAACCGGTGAAATTTTCATTGGTTGTAATTTTGTACATGATGTAAAAATTCCACTAGCTTCTGGTAAAACCATTAACCTTTCTAGAGAGACAGTTTTAGGAGCACTTTTAAGTACCGAGGAAACCACAACAACTTGATTGGCATTCTGTTGGAACTATTAGCCTTCTCTGAAATTTGCTGTTGGTTGTAAAGGGATATTTATTACTCTGGATGGTTTTAATTTTTAAGGATATGGACTGGGTCTGAATGAGAAAGGTTTAAGAGAGGATGTTGCAGCGTGATATCATCTCTGCCAACCGTGCTATAAAACATAGGAACAACACCATCTCTGTTCAACTTCAAACTAATCATAAAACAAACTCATAATTGAGCTGAAAAGACAATTACTTGCACACAGAGTTCTCAATATGTCAAGAACTGATTTTCCAGTTTGTACTGCAGAGAAAGAGATAATATAAACCCTGGATAGCACATTAACTGACCAGTGAGTTGCCATGACAAAGACTGCCTGCTAAGTTCAGGGGGCTGACATTTGTTATGAGTTGTGACAGTTCATATTCCCTCGTCAATGCCTTCTTCATTTTTATTACCTGCACAATTCCAGGAATCTGATAGTGGATAGGTAGATTTGTACCCATCCCCAAGAATGATCCTACAATGATATGTAACCTTATTCTGATCTGATCATATTCTGATCTTGTTCTGATATTATTCCGATGTTATTCTGATATGGTATGTGCAGGGTAGTACGATGTATATACACTCGTTGTATCAATAGACCTACGTACGAAAAGATGATAAATGCCCCAATTTTGCCGTGGTAACATTACAACTACATGCTTGTCCAATAGTTCTTACTGGGAGGGGTAGGATGAGGAAAGAGGTTTTTATTTGAATGATTCAAGACTTTTCATGAAGTTGTAGTATAGCTAAAGCACATTTATTTTTTATTTAAAGTCTATAGAAATTTATAAATTGTATTATGTTATTACATTATGTATATATTTTGAGACTAATAATTTATAACACAATTTGTATCAACTGGTCTTTGGCTGTCGTCAGTTTATATCATATGGTGGGTGGGGTGGGAGAAACTGCCCCCCTCTGATGCTAGAAAATGTTCACAAGGATGTCTACTCTAATTTGAGCAGTTTCACCGTTTTGCTTCCCCTTGAAATGTCCTGGCTATATGCCCTGGTTCACATAAACATGATATACATCCATTCACAGATTGTGAGAAATACACATAAAGAGAATAATAAAACCTGATGTCTTGTTCTACTAGTGTGTGTTTAATTCCATGTAGCAGAGAAAAATAAACTGATGTAGAATAACTGATGTATAATATGTTTGATTATCATAATATGCTTCTGAATACCAAACAGTTATGTTTGTCACCAGTGTGAAGCATATCATATTGACTAAAGTCAGGGCTATTTCTATTCAGTTCAAATCAAGTTATAAAATTGCAATGCTCCGTAAAATATTAAATTAAAATTTGGAAAACTTGAAAATAACATCAATGTTACATCATGCACCACCCGTGAACAGATCCATTAAGAAATTCGTGTCTTTTAGCTACCGCCGGATTTGGCCCAAACCAGAGGAACACGCCTTAATTGTCTAATTTCGTAGACATAAGTCTCGAAAACCAAAATTGCCTTTGCTTGTTGATCGTGTTCGTTGGTTTCTTCATTCTTTGTCTCTGGTCTTCTGAAGATGGGCATAACATACATAAGCCTATATACACAGCTGAATTCCCCCTACCTATGATATATGATCCAAGTAGCTAAACTACACTGAAATGCGTAGATGGGCGGGCAACCTCGGCTGCATTTCACGAAAAAGCACAAAAGTTGCCGAAACATTTGACAGATTTTGCTCCAAAAACCGATGCATAACGTACATAAGCCTAATGATACACAGCTGAATTCTTGGGGAATTACTATACTAGCTGCATATGGTCAGAACCATATAGGTAAGTGCAGAGAATTTGTGGTTCCTTTGATTGTTTATTAAGCTACCGTTCAGTATGTAATTATAGCATATATATAATATACCTGCCATATATATATGTGTGTATATATTATATATATATATATAATATAGGTAGGCCATATATTGCTACATATTTCGCGAACAATTTTTTGGTTCTTGCCACGATGTGTTTTAGAGGCGTCTGAGGAGGGGAGATCCCCAAGTACCAAGGGTATTTTTCTTCCAAAGCCATTGGCGCTCAGCGTCTCGTGCGTTATTCTCTGCGCTCTCCAGTAAAAGTTCATTGAATGTACAACTAATAGTTTACACTCGCGTGGTTTTGGTTCCATCTCTTCGTGTAGGTCTTTATAATCGAAAACGAAATGTGTCCTTTGTTGTCTCTAATAACTCCCTGGTACGTCTTGAGTTCCACATTTTAAGGTTTAAGCAAATCTCTAATAAATGCGCCGTCACGAAGCCACTTTCACATTCAATTGCCTGAATCCCGGGTGGTATATCGGTGTCATGATTCATTCAATGGTCACTGATAACCTTCACAACCACTGTGTTCACTGGCAGAAGAAAAAAACTAATTATTCTTTCTACTTGTCATTAAAACTGAAACCCTATCTATATAACTCGTTCCGAAATGAAAAGAGACCTCATTAACCTGTCATGCCCAGTCAAAGAACTGCCATCTTTTCGATTTTTCCTATTAAAGTTACTATAACTGCCTTCGTTAGTCTAACCGGAGGAGTTGGTTCTCGTATTATTCGACATATTTGGGGACTGCATGTACCTTCTCTGGCTTTATAAGAGAACATAGTTTCCATTTGTAGTGATTCCTTCAGTAGAGTCTGTAGTGAATCGTTTCCATTATGCAAGCTTGTCTAGGCTTGTTGCTTTTCCTTTGGGCATATCCAGTGTATAATTGTCCCTTGTCATCAGGGCTGTCGATGGTTACATGGTGTGGCAGCTCCCTGGTCTCTGGTCCCGGAGTCTGCTCGCAACAGACGGGTTTGTGGCCTCTAATCCGGTGATGAACCAGGACAGTGGAATTATTTTGCCGACAGAGTAGTAATTCACGGTGGTAGCTAGACACGTGGAATTATTACGCTGACAGAATAGTAATTCACTGTGCTAGACGTGGAATTTATTACACTGACAAAGTAGTAATTCACTGTGTTAGACGTGGAATTTATTACACTGACATAGTAGTAATTCACTGCTAGACGTGGAATTTATTACACTGACAGAATAGTAATTCACTGTGCTAGATGTGGAATTTATTACACTGACAAAGTAGTAATTCACTGTGCTAGACTGGTGGAATTTATTACACTGACATAGTAGTAATTCACTGCTAGACATGGAATTTATTACACTGACAGAATAGTAATTCACTGTGCTAGACGTGGAATTTATTACACTGACAAAGTAGTAATTCACTGTGCTAGACTGGTGGAATTTATTACACTGACAGAATAGTAATTCACTGTGATAGACGTGGAATTTATTACACTGACAGAGTAGTAATTCACTGTGCTAGACGTGGAATTTATTACACTGACATAGTAGTAATTCACTGTGCTAGACGTGGAATTTATTACACTGACATAGTAGTAATTCACTTCTAGACGTGGAATTTACTACACTGACAGAATAGTAATTCACTGTGCTAGACGTGGAATTTATTACACAGACATAGTAATAATTCACTGCTAGACGTGGAATTTATTACACTGACAGAGTAGTAATTCACTGTACTAGACGTGGAATTTATTAGGCTGACAGAATAGTAATTCGCTGTGCTAGACGTGGAATTTCTTACGCTGACAGAGTAGTAATTCACTGTGCTAGACTCGTGGAATTAAGTTACGCTGACGGACAGATTATTACGGTGCTAGAACTGTGATATTACGGTTTAGTTTAGCGAGAAGATGGGCCAGTGAGGGATGAGCTTCCTCATGAAGAGTCAATGAAAGACAAGGCCCCAACCTACAAGAACCCGACAGACATCAAAGTCTACCAAAGTACCTACGGTACCTGCCAAGAGCGCAGGTTAAAAAGGCTCACACTTTTAGACGCCACAACCGAATCAGGCAGACTATTCTTCTATGATCCACAACTCGGCGATAAGAAATTATACCTAACATCTACCGTGACCAGTAAGGGTATACGTCGCCTAAATACATTCTGCATCAACCCCAAGTCGCCTCTTGATCTTGCAGGGCGCAGGGCCCACTCCCCCCCCCCCCAGCTCAGCTTTGTGCCTTCCCTCAGATCATGTGTGCGCCCTCCAAATTTATGTTGTAAAACCAAAACTAACAGTGAACCATCAGTCGATAACGATAGATTTCAAGTAGCAAGGGGCGGGTAGGGCACACGTTTCCCCCTTTTCACAAAAATCGGGGGCGCAAAATGAACAAATCCGGTAAATGATGCCAAATGTGTCTACGGAATTCATATCGAATTCAGTGAACAACGAAGAGGCGCGCGCAGCCCCTCTGCGCTTCATCCTTCCGTATAAGCTCTCGGATTGCCTATGGTGTTTCCGTAAGAAAAACTTACATATAACGTCTATTTTTCTACGTAAGTAATGAGAATTCGATGCAGGGGGTAGGTATAACATTAAGTCAGAGGACATATTAATTAGTTCATAAAAACCCAATGAGGTCTGATTAATTACTTTCGAATATATATACGTATTTCTTGATTTCCATGAGAAATCTGTTGATCTGCGTAGCTTGGCCTTCTCTCACAGTAAGTTACGCACGCTTACAACCTGAGGTGTATGTTGTTGCATGATGTGGACTTGATGTGGATTGAAATAGTTCATTTTCCTGGCCCATTTGATCCACATCATTACGGTAAAGGAACACAAATACAGGGTTTGCATTCTGGTTATAATTTTTAGGTTTAAGTAAGAAATTGATAAGGAATTACAAACTTCCTCATAAAGGGGCCCCTGAAACTCTAAGAACACAAACAGACACCAGATACCTCAAACAGACGTCATCAAATAACCCAAAACAGTCCACCACTTTGGAGAATAAGTACGATACCTGTCAAGAGCATGCTTTGACATTTTGAGTGTCGGATACTTTAGGCCCAGCCCATGAGGTTGTCTGTTCCAGCCCCGCCGGGGTGTGACTCGTTCATCACAGATGCTTTGCAGCGGGTGATGACTTCAGTCTCATATATGATGGTGTTTAGTGATTCCGAGCACAGCTGCAGTACAGTGGTGATGAACAGGTTTGCACTCACGGTGTTTGAGGAAGTCGAGTCAAAGATCAAGGTTCACTCACGTCCATCTAATCACGTTAAACTGACGGTCCCCTTGAGCCGGGTGTGATGGCTACTTTGCCTACCAACCGATTCAGCAGCACCCGAAATTAGGATGCTCATATGTCACGCAGCTCTAGGAGAGGAGACATTCCCGGCCTGCCTATAAAAATTATTTTTCTTCCTCGTTCCCCTCCCCCCGGGTTTTTTTTTAAATAGACCTACCGTTGCCTTACCCCACCAGCGGCAAAAAAACATAGGCGCTAACGTATACGATGTAATTAATTAATTAATTAATTAATTAATTAAGAGGCACCATCACGTCGATGTGTTTGACTGCAGTATATAATATCATTATCACGAAAGAAATGCTTTTGAGCCTATAATACACCGCGGAGCTATTATAATAGCAAACATATACTACCTCCCGGTTTTATTAAGCCTGTTCCACACTTCTTCTTCTCAGGATTGTTCCTTGGTTGGTATTTGTTTTTTATTTGTTTATTTAAAAGAGATACCCAAGGATACCGGTCTCTTCATTGTATTGTCTAATACCAGAGCATGGAACCGTAGCAAGCAAGCATTGTTGTCATCTTTCTTTCATGCTTTTTTGTTGTTGTTGTAAATGATAGATAACAATCTCGGAGGTTTCGATTCACTGCGTTCCGAGTGCTTGAACCTGTTTACTTTATACTATTACTTACTACCACAGCTGAACGCCATACGGCGCCGGTAGATAATCCATGCTGAACTAAGAGGAGAGGCTACTATATAGGTAGTAGGCTTACAACATCATGACTGAGGTTTCAACGATAAATGGATGAACGCCGATGATGATGACGATGATGATCATGAATGTTTTCGTGTCAGCCAATTTGCCTTGAGAATTTTGCCCGGCGAGAAATTATGCTGCAATTTCATCTCGGGGCGGCCTGGCTTGTTGGATATCACGAATATAAGGTGAGACACTTTATGTTACTTCATGTATTATAGAAAGGTTTAATACATCTTACACGAATAGTTGTATGTAATTGGAACTGACGCAAATTGTCGCACGTTACTCGCACGGTAAATTTACGTTAATTTTTACTAGAAACGGAACGATTCAGTCATACTTTCAAAAATGTTACATTAACCGATTGGATCCTACTCTTGGTTTCGATTGATCATTTTTTGTTTATTTATTTATTTAAAAGAGATATGAATGAACAAACTTCTGATCTGGCCTTAGGTTAAAACCGGTAGGCAAATTAGCAATGTTATTCGGTTATATAT
>JAODAG010327454.1:0-11077 GCA_027574785.1 Orphnurgus asper | reverse complement strand
TATATATGCAACAAATACTCCATTACCTGATATAACCCTAGAATGTCACTGTGACATATAGCATCTGGCATCTAACAATGCAGTAGTGATCCCTCAATCTCATCCTCAGTAAACATGAGCAACAACACGTGCTAACTATTAGCAAATGGTAGTCCACAGGGATTAGGGCTACATAACTAGCCAAGGATTAACCACTATATATCTCTATCCATATATGGAGTATCCAACAGCAGAGGAATTTATTGGCATGTGCTATCTTAAAGGATTATCCACAACATGTGCTATATAACTAGGGTGCTAATCTAAGGGTTAATTAACCACAAATTATTCTACCTAACAGTCTATACCATAACGGTGTGTGTTAACTAGATAAGGATTATCCACATGCTAACTTGTATAAAAAGTTGCTACACAATTTGGCTGGATTTCAACCCGGTTCAGAGAGTATTTTGTTACGGCCCTAATCGGACCTTTTTCTAAGATCCGGGAAATCAGCTTCGGAACCGTTTGACAAACGTGTAGCAGTAGAGTAGACACTAATGAGTCAAGGTTGAGTGGTAATGAGTGCTGCATATTCTTCAATCCTTGCAGCCACTGGTTGCTGTGGCAAGTTTGGCAGTCGTCCCTAATTCCCCCCCCCCTCTTATGGTGAAGCATATATAGACAACTTAATTAGATTTCTTCAGCTAATTACCCTGCATAATGGTGATGTATATAGACTAAGGTAGATTAGATTTATCGTTATTAATTACCTTCTTGTCAGCTAAGTATCCCCACAATGGTGACGTCAGAGCATAAACTCCACCAATCAGCAAGAAGGCTACGCCTACCAGAGCTGGACTTAGGTTGAACTAGTGTGGAAAAAATGGAGAACATGCATTACAGTAGCTTGTATTAAAGGTATGTTCAAATCATTCAGTATTTTGAAATGTACAGCCAATTTGCAACAAGATTAAATGAGTTGTAAGACCCTATAAAACCTTTGATCACTACTTACCTGACATTACTATTGTATAGTAATACAAAGAAATCATACTATTGGATAGTAATACAACGAGATCATACTATTGGATAGTAATACAACAAGATCATACTATTGAATAGTAATACAAAGGGATCATACTATTGGATAGTAATACAACAAGATCATACTATTGTATAGTAATACAAAGAGATCATAGTATTGTATAGTAATACAACGAGATGATACTATTGGATAGTAATACAAAGAGATCATACTATTGGGTAGTAATACAACAAGATCATACTATTGTATAGTAATACAACAAGAACATACTATTGTATAGTAATACAAAGAGATCATAGTATTGTATAGTAATACAACAAGATCATTCTATTGTATTAATACAATCAGAACATAATTATAATCCGATCATGCTACAGTAATAATTTAATCAGATCAAGCTATAGTAGTAATATAAACAGATTATAATAGTAGTAATATAATCAGATCATACTATTAGTAGTAATACAGTCAGATCATGCTATTGTAGTGATACATTCACATCCTGCTATAGCAACAATAGCAAGTAGATTAAAAAGCTATAATAAATGTAGAACAAAAACTATAGTGTTAATGCAGTCAGATCTTGTTATACTAATAACACAAGTAGTTAAAAATGCATGGTGTCTTTAGTTAATAATGCATGTATAGTATAGACATGTATATAAATATATATATATAAAAATGTATATAAAAATGTATATAAAAATGGTGTATTTAGTTAACAAATTTACATTATAACACTACCAACTCAATAATATGCACCGATACATTGTTACCGTGATTGTTTATAATACGTACACCGACCTCAAATGGCCTTTGATCTTTACCAAAAAAATAGCATTCTTGTAGGCCTACAAAATAATATGCTTGATGAAGCTGAAATATTGGAATTATGTTCATAATTTTGAACATTGAACTATTAACCTTAAATGACCTTTGACCAAAAACAATGGATATCTTGTAATAACTAAATTGAACCATAAGACTATGTATAAATTTAACCAAGCTTGTACTGTTTGTAGTTACCATGAACACAACTATACGTAAGACTCACCGATGATAAATGAAGAGCGAGCGTTGGATCCAGGAATCCCAGAGAGGCGCTACCCACGGTAACGGCCAGGGCTACTGGATACAACGATGGTATCCTGAGCATGTTCAATAGGGACCCACTCGCTGTTCTCTCCACACCTGAAGAAGAAGAATTCACAGCATTAAACTATGTATATAAAGAAAACATCACATACACCTTGAAGACAAACTTTATAGCAATGTTACCCACTGTTACCCATTGAGCGGGCAAAATGCAGACCCTTTTGGATAAAACTAATTACCAAGATTTTGGCAAAATTGACCAGAAATCTTGAGCCATGTCGATCGCAGGTGCAATGAAGACCAAATTACGATATAAATATATAGTATGCAATGGCACAGTGGGCCTGTTGATGTCCCACCATTCATAGTTCACTTTCTATAGCCAGCCAGGATAGCTGAATTACAGCCAGGGGAAGGAAATGTGTGCAAATAGTGGTAAAAAAAAAATGTTGTATTGTAATTTTATATTAAAGGTGTGTAATTGACAAATTAAACCATAATTCATTCCTTTTGATCTACAGCTTCTTTCTGCATAATAGACAAAGAATAAGTGGGAAAACGAAACATGAACTTGTTGATTGGTTGATCTTGCTTTACCGACTGTTGGCAACAGGAACATATTGACGATAATGGTGGCCACAGACATCCCCCCGAGGACGAAGAACGGCAGCTTATATCCTCCAATCTGTGAAAGAGAGACATAAACACCTCTCTAAAATAATTCTCCCTCCTACAAAATCCAAACGTGCTAACGAGGTGCGCCTATACTGCACGGCAAACTGTGAGAAAAATTTAGGTCATGGATACATTGTCAACTATTCGACTAAAAACTGAACATGGACACAATTAAATGTTTACAGATGTTACAGCAAGTTATGGTTATGCAAGTAAAGAAATATCTAAACAAAGCAAATACTTACACTGTAGAATAGACCTCCTAACGGAGGTCCTAACATGAAACCAATTCCACTGAATGACTCCAGGAGACCCTGCAAAAACAATGATATCAAGATCTGTCTCGTCTGTCTGATCTGTCTTTTCACGCAATTTGCGGACGAATTATGTCCAGAAAATGTGATATCAACATATTCATCAATGTGGATAACCTGCAAAATTGAAGCAATAATTTCTACACATGAGTGTTTAGTATGCAATGTGAGCAATACAGCTTCTCTGGAATCTTTAAGTCGAAAAGCTAAAGAATCTTTCACAATTACTACTGTTAACATTGCTGCCAGAATTTCCAGTCTCGCAAAAGTTTCAAATATTGCCTTGTAACTGATGATGGGCAAAGACATCAGAAACTTGACGAGTTTAAACAGCACAAAAACATTGTAGGCACTGTCAAACGAAATCACTGCTGTAGCTAAAATCAGGGTTTTGTTTTGTGAATTTTGCAAAATATTCACCAGCCCAATGCAATGATCCATCAACCCTTAATTTTCACTTTCTGCTGATCCACCAGTATTACGTGGCAGGATTTTGATATATCTAATAAAAGATTTCAGTGTAGGAAAGATGTCAAGTTACTCTAAATTGCTATCTATCGCACTATTTAAAGAGTTTTGAGGTTCTAATTTTTAATTCTATTAAATATGCCATTGAAATGTTATTAAAAAAAGATATATATATATATAAAAAAATATAATAAAAAAAACACAGACCGACCTACCATTTGAGGAGCACAACCAATCCAAAATATACAAGTGCAGAAAAAAGAATACAAATAGTTTTCTGAATCTCATTTGCTCAAAAGTAAATATCATCGAAACAGAAACACCTAACAAGGCTTTTTCTTTTCTTTTTGTTGAAGATTTTTGCCCAGAGTTTAGCCCGATACTTTTATGGAGATCCTAACAAGCGATTTTGCGACGAGATTATTTTGCATTGGTAGAAAGTTTGTAACACCTGCAATAGTTGGCAGATTGCGTATTTCCCTATTTGGATCTCTGACATCAGTAACAATAATTTAGGCATCAATAATTATGCAGGACAGTGGTGATATATAAATTTTGCCATTTATGCAGAGAGAAAAAATGACCTTACGGTCATTTAATGTTGGCAATTTCACAAAAACCAAATATTGTTAGTAGGCAAATTTGTAACATGAAACTGCACAAGCAGTCATCTGTTCATGGAATGGTAAGGACAGTGGCCCTTCAAGCAGCATCCCACAACATATAAGCCATGCAGCAGTGTGGCCCCTCAAACAGCATCTCACAACATATAAGCCGTGCAGCAGTGTGGCCCTTCAAGCAGCATATCCCACAACATATAAGCCGTGCAGCAGTGTGGCCCCTCAAGCAGCATATCCCACAACATATAAGCCGTGCAGCAGTGTGGCCCCTCAAGCAGCATCACACAACATATAAGCCGTGCAGCCGTGTGGCCAATCAAGCATTATCACACAACATACAAGCCGTGCAGCCGTGTGGCCCCTCAAACAGAATCACACAACATATAAGCCGTGCAGCAGTGTGGCACCTCAACAGAATTACACAACCTATAAGCCGTGCAGCCATACTTACCATCATCTGAGCCATGTTGTTGGGGAATGTATTGGCTGTTATTGTCATGCTCGCAGTGATAGAGGCAGCCGAGCCACAAGCTTCTACGGAACGAACGATAAAACAATAGATGAGGAACGTCCGTGTATCATCAATCTCATCCAGCACTCTGACAAAAGAAAGAACAAAGGGAACAATCTCAAACGTTTAAGGTGATAAATAAAAATTAAGGTGCAACTGTTTAAATTGTGTTAAATAAACCTACCCTTTGGCAGATCGAGGTTCTCCATATGTTCGGGCAGAAACAATCTACTGTTTCGATATTGATTAATATATTATTATCAGACAATAAATTAATGTTTCTCGTTGGTTCATACAATCACTGCAGTTTTATGTAAAGCGTACATCTCGATATATTCCAAACTACCCGTATAGCCTATTGCAGCACACACAAGTGCTACTGTACAAGCAATTACAGATGATATATTGAACGCAACTGTGTACGTCGCAATCAACTACGTGCAAGCGCTATTGGATGTACAGTTACATAGTAATCTGCTACTGTCGGCATATATCTCAATCAATAAGTGAACTGCTATTTTATGAGCATGCAGGTACATGCACTAACTTGAGCACTACAGAGAGCATTCATCTCAATCAACGCATGAGCGCTATTGTATGAACATGCAGGTACATACACTAACTTAAACACCATGTGTGCATCTCAATCAATGTGTGAACCGCTATTTTATGAACATGCAGTTACATACACTAACTTGAACACTACAGTCAGCATCTCAATCAACGCATGAGTGCTATTGTATGAACAAAATATACAAATTGAATGCAACTGTGTGCCAAGTTAGTCACCAGTCCGAAACATAACCTTTATAACTACCAGAGTGTAAAGTTCGTCTGCACCAGGCGAAAGCTTCCCCAATGCAAAATTTGTCCTCCCTTTTCCTGTCAGCCAAATTTCTGTCAAAATCTGCACAGATTATTGGCGATGTGAAGTCGTTCTCCTTGTGGATTTAATAACCTAATAATTTGCAAAAAGCCTATCAGTCTTTTTGTTCCGAAATTTCTAATTGTTAACGCAATGTAATTGTAATCAAATGTATAGGCTAGCCTTGTACTAATATAATAGGCTCCCAAACAGTACGATCTTGCTGTTACTATTAGCCTAGTACGATAGACAGGGGCTTACTGAGCAGCATGAGGTGTCACCCCATCCCCCTCCCAAATTTTGGTCATATTCGTCATATATCTGCAAAGTTTGGAAAACTGACCAAGCAAGCCCGAAAAATTTGTACTATAATGTGCACTCTCAATTTTCATTGAATCAGACTACCATGTGCAAAAATAGGGAGATTCAAAATTTTCTCCCTCCAAAGCCTATAACTCTATGAAAAATATTGGGTGTTTTGCAAAATCCAATGGAAACAGTATAAAATTACCTCAATAAATTATCAGTTATTAATATGCACATGTGCGCGATGACTCAGTATTGTACCGCATGCTCCACACTGTATATATTACGTCGTCAAAAACTGTTTGTCCGGGTAACACGGCACTCAACTGTAATGTTAGGTCGTTCAGTACCTAATCAAATTTGGACCCTATCTAACCCTACTACCAGCCCAATACATCGATATCCCGATGGGAGTAGGGTAGTATGCTGATTACGGTTGGTGTTATTCCAATCGCGCACGGTACAATAAATGAAACTACTGCAGGCCTATAGGAATGCGCTGCACTCTCAGATTCATGTTAGGCTAAGAACAATTGTAACATGACACATTGACAAAAGACGGAACAAATGATCCTAGGCTATAGTTTGAAGTTGGAGAAAATCATTGTCGGAAGCGTTTGCCAAGGGACTGATACAAAAACTGGGAGAGTGACGCAGAAGCGCTCTAAACTCTCAGTCCGTCTGGATGCTCACTGCCCTCTGCCTCGAGAAGGCCCAAACACGCAATACGGTCACTGATCAGACTCCGATGGAATATAGGACTTGACCCTGCATGTGTACTATATTTCTCGTAGGAGAACGAAAAGCAAACCTCAGAGCAGTGAAGTAAAACATATAGCTAGTACTTTCAAACATAACCTCTCTGATGATTGGCATTCAGCAACCATCAGATGATGTATCTGCAACAGGGTTTCAAGAAATGGTTCAAAAAACGGTTTTGCTGTTCGAACTCTGATTATAGCCAAATTCTGATTATAACCAAATTATAGCAAAGCAGAGGTCTCCTTACCAGAGGAAGTATCTTAAAATGAACAGAAATTACAACTTGACCAGGCCGACAATGACGACAGTTCGCCAGCACTCTGCGGACAGTACTCAATGAAGAGGGTTTGCTAGAAGAACAGTCTACTCACCCAAAGAGTATGTTGCATATTGCAGAAACCCATGCCCCAGCCAGGAAGAGATACTTCGCTCCCAGTACTGGTAACTGTGGACAAAGCATACCGTAATATACTCCATAACCCTCGATCAGATGTATAGTTACTGATAACTGCCCACAAAGTATAAACATTCAGATGGTCAAAGAATACATAGTATACTCCATAAACACTCAGATGTGGTTACTGATAACATGTCACATGGTCAAAGAATACATAGAATACTCCATAACACTCAGATGTGGTTACTGATCCTAATCATGTACCCATGTAAATTCATGCTTTAATATTGTTTAATATTTACAGTCAGGACCACAAAAGAGTATCCTACCATACAAGCGAAGCAAATTCCAATTTTAGCCTTTCTCACTAAATTAGTATGTGCTTCATGTAAGACTACCTCACATATAGTTCATGTTGTACATGTGTATGTAGATATTAGCCTATCCACTAACTAATACATACTCATGTACGTACCCTATGGTGGTCTTCCATGAAGTATATACCACTAACTTAGTATACACTATAAATCAACAAAAACATCATGCATAGCTTCTATGAAGAATTGATGAATAAACGATCATTTGCATGGCTGGTGTTGGTCTTTGGAACTAAAGTGTCTAAAGGTAGGTACAAGAAAAGTACAAGAAAGCAGAGCATCGAACATATGCTAGGCTATACATAAACTATGATAGTATACTAGTTATCTAAATCTAAAAAAAAAAATCCATCGTCCATACGAAAATCTAAACAAATTTGTGCATGTTTTTCACCAGCAAAATTGGTCTCAAGTTGAACACTAGTCTCGATCAACAAGGTACTGTAAGTAGTAGTACGAGCAGTTACAGGTCGCTAGGTCGTGCGAATGCTATTATATATATGCAAAATTTGGTATCTATGGCTGATATTGAAATGGAAAGTTCTACATCGGTGGGGGACGATATTCAATCGACAACGCTAATATCAGCCGATAGCGATATGGAAAACCACCAATCGGCCCAACACGAATAACTGCAATAGCATGTGCGAGAAATCAAATTCCTCGATTTTCTTTTACAAATGTTTCGATCCCCCAACATGCCTGACATTGTGACTAAGTCTCAACTCAACGGAGCAAGGAAACAACAAACCAGAATATTTCAATTTGTTCATGCTATTTCCCAACTTATTGAGCTAACAAACTACAAATCCACAGGGCATAAGAGCAACATTTTACTTACATATTTCCCAAACAATGGTGAAACCAAAAAATTCACCAAATTGAACAGAGCAAAGATGAGTCCAACCTGAGAGGTAGTCAGACCTTTCTTTGTAGCCTACAAATGGAAACAGAAAAGGAGACATATTAATACACTGAGCAACCCTTCTTCCTGCGATGACTACCTTACATCTATGTGTAAGAAGTTACTAGTATCATTGCTGGACCTTACACCAACCCCCCCCCCCTTTCCCTGTGGTTTTCACTGCCAGGATTAACTTACATCATAGAACATACCATTATTTATTGATGGCCTTATTACCAGCCCCTCCCTTCATCTGCCTGTGATATCCACTACCAAAACTAAACGACATCCTAGAAATGACCATTCATTGTTGGCAGTTTCACCAGCTCCTCCCACCTCTTCACATCACTACAAGAAGTACTGTATCTTAGGATACACCATTACATCAGCTTCTCACACCTCTTCACATCACTACAAGAACTACTGTATCTTAGGAGATACCATTAGGCCTACACCAGCTTCTCCCACCTCTTCACATCACTACAAGAACTACTGTATCTTAGGAGATGCAATCACACCAGCTTCTCCCACCTCTTCACATCACTACAAGAACTACTGTCTCTTAGGAGATAACTTTACACCAGCTTCTCCCACCTCCTCTTCACATCACTACAAGAACTACTGTATCTTAGGAGATGCCATTACACCAGCTGCTCCCACCTCTTCACATCACTACAACTACTACTGTATCTTAAGAGATGCCAGGACTAACTTACATCTTAGAAGATACCATTCAGTGATGGTCCAATTACATTAGCCCTGCCTCTGCCTGTAATGTATAATGCCAGGACTAACTAACAACTTCTTATACCAGCCCCTCCCTCATCTTCGGTGATGTTCACTGCCAGGATTAACCTACATCATTCATTGTAGGTCCTTACACCCCATTCATTGTAGGTCCTTACACCAGGCCATGTATCCTCATCATGTTATGTCCACTGCTAGGCTAGGCCAGGCCTCTTCTGCTGTAACTATTGTGCATGTATGTATCTCCAATAAGTCCTCTACCCGGGTCTTACCTATTCTTCCTTAAGCTTATAAATTTAAAGTTCATTGAAGATACCTAGCAACAGTGATGGCCAAACAACAAACCTCAACTGGAAAGAATGGGGCCATGATCGAGAAACACATCAAGTTGAAAACGTATGAGGCAGCAATCCCGCAGAAGATGAGCTTTTGTCTTCGAGTCAGACGTAGAGACGATTCGTCATGGTTCTCATTTGTGTCATCGTCCATCATCTTTGGCATCAGCTTCCTGTAAATGATGACAGTGAAGCTATCAATCTTCCACGATCATAGAAACAAACTTAAACACACATAATATATAAACTCATAAAACTATTTACCTACATGTTTTCTTGTTTTTTTTTCCATTACCCAAATAATAATTTACAAATGGTTTCAATAAATTGTTTCCCAAATAAACTAGAACTCACCAGGTTTGGTTATTTACGAGCGACGTTCATACCTCATATAAGCATTTCCATACATTACTGTGATATAGCATCTGGCATATAGTCTAATAATACAACTTAGTCTCTCTTCCTTCCTTTCTTTCCATCCAGGGGCTCATAACCTGGGGTAGAGAAGCAACATTCAGCAAGTACCACCATTTAACGGCAGGCCTGAATGCTAAAAGTTAAAGGACATATTTGAAGTGCAGAATGATTGTAAAGGCCTCTCTCCTAATTACAAGTGTTCCAGAATGGGGGAAGGTTGGCGCGAGTTATACAAAATCAGTACGTCATCGCGAGTTAAAACACAAAGCCAAGTTTTTTGGGGATCATTTACGGCATAGAACTCTCTTAACCTCATATAACTGTAGCATTCCGGCTAGCACCATTGACGTGCATGGTTGGTTGCCCCGGAACACTACGTCCGGGGACCCTTAGGAATAGCCTAGCAAACAAACCCTTTGAAGGAAGGCTGTCCAACAAGTAACAGGCAACAAAAGATGATGGGAGTCTCCCAAGCTGCTGCTCTCAAACTTTCCTCTAGGTGTCCTTCCGAACCATACCTTCGATGGCGAATGACCCTAAACGTCACGAGACCTGTGGGACTCTCCGTCCTTTGTCAGGGGCTTGACCAGATTGATTATCCACCTCAAAATTGTTTCCATAGAGGCAGCAGTATAGAGCCGAGGTGGGATAATGAACGTTCGTTCTGTTGTTCTGACATGTATCCGCTTCTCCAGATACCATCCTAAAAATCTCACCGGGCACCATTGTCTATCCTCCTGATGACGAGGCTGACGGCTTGGAGAGAGATATCCTCTGGGGTGGGTGATATACTGATGGACCGTTGTAGCCTGGCATCATCTTCTCCGACCACTGGCCGAGGCTATACCTCGGTATTCCATGGTCTCCCACAGCCGGTCAGGCGTGCATCTGTTGCTAAGGTCTTACGAGGTTGGTCGCATCGTCCACCATAAAAGTAATTGCCATAACATGTCCATGAATGGAGTCATTATCGATCGATCACACCAGCAATGGATTATGCGATCGACTTGCAGCACTGGACAACTCTCATGCTGATCCCGGCCCATGAACGGCTGAAACCTTTTTATATATCATCCTGGATATTAAATTGTTGCGAGAAACTATGCATCCTTTTAAGAACTCAACAAGTAAACAATTTAGCACTACACCAAAAACATAAGAATGTATGGTAGGTAGGCCCCGTTTGGGGGGGGGGGGGGGGGGGGGGGGGGGGGGGGGGGGGGGGGGGGGGGGGGGGGGGGGGGGGGGGGGGGGGGG
>JAODAG010327443.1:0-11079 GCA_027574785.1 Orphnurgus asper | reverse complement strand
GTCACGTCTATAAGTTCCGTTTATCTGTTTATTCTGTTTATTCTTTAAAACAAAAATTCAAATAAAAAAGTTCCGTGATCCATTTCCCAGTTCCGCGTGGCACTACTCTTCGTCCCCCGGTGAACTCCGCTGAGTTATCACTACCGTGCGGCGACGGTTTCCTTATTGCGGGTGGCAAGTTCCTTTAAAAAAGCAGTTCTGCGGTTTGGTTAATAAGTTCCGAGAAGCATTCAAGGCTCAAGCGACCAAAGCCTCTGACTCAGTACGGTACTGCTTTCTTCTGAGTGGCACATGATTTGCAAGACCTACCGTCATTGTAGGGTAATTTCAAAGTAAACTCCTTTAACGAATGCACATTAACCGTGAAAAGAAGAAAGCAGAGAACATCAACAAAAATTATAGTAAGAAGAGAATATAGGCTTCAATAAAAAACAAAGAACGAAAAACTGAGAACATCACCAAATGGAAGCCCTGAGAACATCGACAAACAGAAAGAAGACGCCACCAACTACAACAAGGAAACGAACATTAGTAAAATAAACAAATAAGAGAATATCTACAAAACAGAAGAGAACATCTACAACAAAAAGAAAAGAATGTCTACAAAATTATAAAGAAGAGAACTTCTACAAAACAGAAGAGAACATCTACAATAAAAAGAAAAGAATGTCTACAAAGTATAAAGAAGAGAACATCTCCATAAATAAAGAAGAGAACATCTACAAATATAAAGAATAAACCATCTTCAAAAGTAAGGAAGAGAATATCAATGTGAGAGATCTGAGTAAGAACAAGGAAGACGAGAACATAAATAAAAGAAGGAAGAAGAGAATATCAACATAAGAAAGGAGAGAACATCAGCAGAGAAATTGAAGGGAACATCTTCAAAGAAAGAAGAGAATATCAACAGTAATGAGAAGAGAATATCAACAAGAATGACAACAGATCCTTCCAATAAGAGAGAACTTGCGTAAATGAACACGAAGTATGAATAGAAAATGATGAACGCAATGTATTAATAGAACATGAACACAAATTATGAATAGGATATGAACCGTGAAGAGAACATGATTGAACACGAAGTATGAAGAGAACATGAACACAAAGAATGAAGAGAACTTGAACCACAAAGTATGAAGAAAACATCATGTCAACACTGCCTTTCTACTAGATTGGTAACATCCTCCGAAACTATGACTTCGGTCACCACCACCATGCCCAGCCTGAGACATCTCATTTCTGCGACATGATTGACTTCTCTCTTTGACAGTAGTAGGTTTACTCTGAAAATGATCTCTTATTAACTTAACTTAACAAATTAAGCACAAGTTACAAGTCAAATACAATACCTCTACTTATAGGTGACGAAAGACCAAATTATCCAACAGACGTATAACCAACTTTTACTTATAGTGTGGTGCAATATTATGATAGTCGCAAATACATATCATATATTTATATATTTTGTTGGTTGATATTCACTTCTTTCTTATTGTTCAATTAGGCTGGTCTATCTTGTCTTTGTTTTATGTTCAAATGGGATGCGAAGGGAAACAAGAACGGGGCCGTGGGGAAGGAATGGGAGAGGCGGTCCACATTTGCGTCTGGTGGGGTGGGGGACGAAAATGTGAAGTGGCAACCACGGTCGAGATCCAAAGCGATTGCAATGGGACCAATTCAGAAGTAATGTCCCCTGGGGACCGATTTCCTCGCCCATTGAGATATCTTTGTATAATTAAGGGTTTTCATTTCGTTTTCCGACAATCAGACTTTTGTGTTTTCCGACATGCAATAACCCCAGCGCCGCCTTCCCACCAATCAAATGATTATTCAAATTCAGATAAGTCTGGTTCCGTTTAGTCTGATACCGGTACCGTTTTATAGTCGCAATTTACCTTACGACATCTGCTATTTACTGTGCGACATCCGCTATTTTCTTGTCTCTTACGCACTTTCCGTTTTCCTTTAATATTTCGACAATTAGCAAACCCCAGTGCCTTCACCCCCTCCCTCTTCCCCAATCAAGGGATTTAATTTTAATTTTGTTCTGAAAATTGGTTTTTGCGTTTCCATACAATACGGTAACCCCAGGGTATCTCCAGCCCTTCCCCTTCCCCAAATCAAATGATTATTCAAATTCAGTTTTTATTTATTTATTTTTATTTTAGCAATTTGCCGCATATTAACCCATTCGAGCGACATCAGTTATTTTTTTTCTTGTAGTTTAGGGCGCCTTCCGTTTTCTTTTTATTTTTCCGACATATGATTGGCTAACCCCACTGCATTTGAGCCCCTTGTGACGCGGTCCTTAATTAAATCAAAATAAAGTTACTTAGGTATACGGTACATTAGTGGATTCAACCGTTTCACAAACAAAATAATTAACTTCATACTTACATTTAGGAGTTAGTAAGCGAGCGAGCGAGGGAGGGAGACTACACCATACTGACATTTACAAAGTGACCTTTGAAAATAGAGTTACTTATTTACCGTATTACATTCAACAATTTCGCAAACAAATTAAGTTTTTTTCTGAGGGCGGTAATAACAGTCATAACAACATGCATTTAAATTTAAATTTACACCAGTAACGCCGAGACTTTATCACGATATAAAACTTTGCAAGTTACATATTAAACAACAGACTTTTGATTCGCATTTGATTTCTTTCTTAAAGTAACTTCTAATACTTTTCTTCCAAGAATATTGTGATACATTTGCTGCAACATAATTATTGGATCGGAGCCGCAAATAAAGTCGATAATGAAATACACTCTCGAGTGAGTCATGTGTGAGTGAGTCAGGGAGGGAACCGCAAAACATTCAATGTTTGGAAATTTGCCGTATTTACCGTTCGTGAGACATTATTTTTTCTTGTCGTTTACGCGCCTTCCGTTTTCCGACAATTGTTTTTTTTTGTGTTTCCATACAATAACCCCAGTATACCTCCACCCCCTTCCCCTTCCCCAAGTGGTTATTCAAATTCAGTTAAGATTTGAGTTCCGAAAATTGTTTTATTTTCGCGATCCTTGTGCCATAGGCTTACGTGTCATGGCGGGAATTTCTGATTCCTTAATTAAGAGCTACCATACAATGCTGTGATGCACTGATTATGTAATGAAGCATGGCAACATCATTAAAAAACATACCCCAAATCCTTGACCAGATCAACCTGTAAATCTACAACATCAGCCCCTGCAGTGATGACCTCTCTGTAAACCACCCGGAACTTTTTGATCTTCAGAAACCGTGACTAACCGAATCATCCATCTAAGTCATTAATGTAAACAATGAATAACAATGGACCCAGGTACATGAGTCATGTGGAACACCACTATAGTGACACCTATCCAAGGAGAAACAGATCCACCAGCAATTAACCACTCTTTATGTTCTATGGCAATCACCATCATGATTCACCAATCCACTTTAACAAATACCCATTAATACCTAAACATTCCAATTTGACTAATAAACCCTTTACAAGGAACCTTATCAAAAGCCTTCTGAAAAATCCAAAAATACCACATCAATACCGCCTATGGGTGCGATGGCTGCAGTTTGGCCTTCTTCGGCCTGGTGGGTTCAGGAATTGTTTTTTACGAGCAAAACTGTATACTCAGATAAAAACTGTCAGTGGCAGGCTGGAAATTCGTCCCAATTATTAGCTTTTTAAGAAAACCCTCCCAAGAAACAACCTGGGATCCAAACCAATCAAACGGCGGCATATGACGCCACGGCTTCAAAAGCCAACTGACCAACTTCAAAGCCCCCAGTCCTATTTCGATTGGTACTGCTAAGGGTAAAGATCATTAGGGCGGGTGTAGTGCCACATAAAGTGTAGCCGCCATGGCTCTGTTGGACAAAGTTATACCAGTGGCGGGCCGTCCTTAGCACAACAGATACTACACATGATCTTAGCCAAAAGGCCACAATTATTATGATCTCAGTTTCAGTACAGTTTTTAACAAGGGGAACCATCCCCCTCCCTCCCGATGAAGAATTTATCAATGTCAGTAAACTTTGTCCCCGTCATCAATGAAGTAAAATATAAACGCCCTCTATCCTATGGTTTTGAGAAGGTCGCTTGCTAATAAATTACAACCCATTCACGTCGTGATACAGCAGGTAACATAACTTACACTGTACAGGGAACATTTATAAGACATTTCTTACTCCGAAATTTCGTTGTGACCACCATCGATAAGTTATTGCTGCCAGAGAGTAAGTAGATTTTTTTTTTGTATCACGCAATTCGGTATCTTTAAATTGATCTTTCAATTGACGCAAGCGCACGTCCAAATTTTCTCTGCAGAATTTGAACACGGAAGTAAACTGCAACTTTTGTGTGTAGGACATTAATACTAGACCTATACTATAGTATAGTATAGTATAGACTAGTATAATAGTATAGACTAGTATAGGTCTAAGTTGGTCATGTACGTAACGAAGCCAGTGTTTACTCAGTCCATGCAGTAATACGGAGTATCAGAACACGTACCATCCTGCAACGTTGCCGAGGGATAGAGAAAAGATACAGAATAAGAGGTTTCCTATCGTCTTCTGCTGCCTAATTTCGTAACTTTTTTGAAGCCAGTGAGTAGAGTTACAACTAAGTTGGAAAGAGTTCAACTAGTACGAGGAAAGAGTTCGACTCCCGGAGTCGTGAGGAAGGAAACAATGGAACTGAAAAGCCAATAAGGTTGGGAAAATTTGATGAACATAGGCCAGAGCCTAGACTAGTTTTTCAACAGGGCCTAGATAATGCTACATACCAAGAAAGTTGGTAATATCTAAATCTTTGTTTAATTTATACTAATATGGCACAGTCTGCTTATTAATGCATTTCAATGGGTTGAGCTGATTATCTTTTGTAATCTCTGTGCAATTGTATTGATTACTGATAATCTGCTCTACATTATACAATATTACAAGTATATGTGTATGAATGTAATTTGGTTACACGTTTGGTTACTGAAGGCAATCTCTTCTTCGCAAGTAATTCCTCTTTGTCGGTTGTCTTTATGCACATCTCTGTCGTTGTGTTTAAAAATTCTTAGTGAAATATTTTAATCATAATTTATAGTACTGTAATAATATATTTACTTAAAGATTCCATTTCTACTTATTAATGTCATTTCAGGCTAATTGTAAAGTTCGTAGATCATTGAATGGTTAAATCTTTCTTTCATTTTGGCATATGCAGTTTGCATATATGTATGTATGTGTATTGTATACGTATTATTTTCTTCTCACCTTTCTCTTTCTAGGGACTCCTCTGTCGACAGTTAGTTACATCTAGCAGGCTTCTAGGGGACTTCCCTTTCACATTGTCTTGTAATGTTCTATAGTGGAAAATGAAATGTCATGAAATAGAAGAATGTTGCAGTTTTGTAGCTCAGGCTAATAATGGTTGATTTGTTCAGCCCAAACAATTGTGATGGGACATTAAAAGTCTCTAACAGTGTCAGTGTTTTGTGTAGCCATGCTAACAATCGTTTCGTTTGTGAGGTTGATTTTCTTATTAGGGTTTTGAGTTTGTTTGGAGGCAAGTGCTTTTGAGGCAAGTTGACTTCAAAGCCATGGTTTTTTATTAATTCCTGTTTCACTGTATGATCATATACATGGCAAAATCATGGTTAATTAAATAAAAATTAACTAAATCATGGTTAATTTAATCTCCTGGTTAATATCAGAGCGACTAACAGGAAAGAATGACAGGTTCTTATTTTGGGTTTGCCAAGTGCCGAGTTTTATCGGAGCTTCTGTCAACCTCCAAAAGTTATACACATCTGAGAAAGTGTGCCAAGGAAACTTTAAAGTTCAATCTTCTAAACAGTCATTACTAAATTGTTCTTACACAGAAGCCTGAATGAATTCCTGAGGCACCATGGCAGGGATGTCCTCGTATCCATGGTACCATGGTAACATCAGCAGACTCCAGACAGAACGTTTGTTCCAAGAGCATCGGTTGAACGGGAGCTACCTCGTCAGGGACAGTGAGAATATTAAAGGAGCCTATGTTCTCTGTGTTTGGTAGGTACAGCATGACTCCCCCATTTTTCCCCCGCCCCTGATTCTCGATGGGTCATTTCGTGCGAATAATTTTGTTCTTGCCACCTAGCCGGAAGCGCTAACAAAGCATCTTGACCCGCTCACGGAAGCTCAACGCGGCGCTGCCGCATCAGCTTTTTAGTTCTCCGACGAGGTTACGTGCCATGGCGCTGATGGAATCAACAAACTATTAGACACGTGTGTCCGTCAGAGTCGAAAATTACTTCCCGATCAGACGCCGGTTGCCCGAGCTGTCGGGTTCATCTAAATCAGTGTTGCACAAAGATATATGTTAGATAGTCCAAAACGGTCACTACTATTAAACGTTCCCTGGTGAACATCCTCCTTAATGAGGCTAATGTTTCTAAATTATGTGATTCTCTATGTCAGGATTGGGCGACCTAAAATTTGTGGGTGGCATAGCGAATTTAAGACATTCCCACACCAGGGGCGACTTGCATTGTTGTAAGTTTATTCGTGGGAAGGGCAGATCGGTCCAATCACCAAGCAGGCAATAAAATCAATGAAGGACGAGTTAAGGGATTTAAAACGAAGCTCTATACATGTCTATACCTATCCAATGTAGCAGCAGCCCATATTCATAACACAATTACCTGTAGACTGTCTTACATCCGTGACAGATCCTAAGGCGTAGCGCTGTGTAGCGACCCGTACGTCCCATGGAAAATACATCCTTTTGGATTATCGGATTATTGCCGTTCCTTCAAGGAACCTTTAGTGGAAGGATATAAGGTTAACATTATCTTTCCTGGCTTCACTATTACGCTAAGTATCTTCTTTTGTGGGGGGGATGTTTTCGATTTAGTAAAAACGTTAGCAGTTTTCCCTCGTGCAGCATTAGCTTTTGGTCAAACTAGCCTACCACACTGTGTCTAATATAGATATGGGTATAGGTTGCACGGGTGGGTTGTACGACAGTCTGTGCTTTCGGGCATGTGGAGTTGGGCCCCTCTCCCTGGTTTCTCTAGTATAGAGAACTCTTGTTAGGGCCTTCCAGGTCCTGGCTACCAGTCCTGGTTTTAGGGTTTTTTCCCCTCCCTTGGTTCCTGTTTTGCCTGCGTAAAGAGTCATCGTTAAGTCCATGAATTCAAGGTTTTGGGGAGGCGCAGGGCAGGGTCCTTTCAGTTGCCTGTATCAGGAGTCTACGCCCCCCCCTTTTAGGGTGCCAAAGCCTCCCCAGCCATCCTAAAGAGATTCCTTTCGGGATCAGTTCCGGACTCCTACAGAATGCAGGGAAGAGCAGTGTAGAGTTCTTCAAACCTTCGTGAAGATTGTGTTCCTCAAGAGTGTATTTCTGCTGTGTATAGATTTTACAAAGTGTTTCTTAAATTTGAGTTTGTCTGTCTTTATTTGGCAGGTCTGATGGACAGATTTATCAGTATCGAATTCTGCCTACTGCTGCAGGGAAGTTTCAAATGAAGGTAAAAAAAATGGTTGGTTTAGAAGAAAATCGTACTGTGCTCCCTTAGTCATAAGCTGCAGTTCTTACCATAATGACGTTAGCAGGCCCATCGTCCAGGTTAAAATCAATGTGTGAGACCTATACTTACCCGGGAACATTAGTTTGGATAAGTGGGTCATTTTCCATACCCTGTAAACGTTGGACACGACCAAATTTTCCGAGGAGTACAAATACATTTCAAGATTATAAATCTCAGGGTTCTAAAAGTTCCTGTTCTAACAGGATGTTCACCAGTCAGCGTCATTCTGAAATGTGCTACATCGAAATGTGGGCAAACTTGCGTTATAAACACAGCAGCGATGTATAATAAATTTCCAACCAATCAGAGTGCAGGGTAATGCAAAAGGAAAGGCTAGAGCCGTAACAAGAAAATATCCGCCTCCCCATCATGCATCGGGTAACAAATTATAATTTAGCAAGACAACGTGCGCAGTTTAATAAACACGACTTGGTTTGTGACATCGCGAGAGGGGTTGCGACGGAAAATATTGGTTAATCTCTCTTTTTTTTTCTTTTTTTCAGTATGCGAATAATATAAGAGGAGACACGTACAGCAACATCTCCGAGCTCATAAGCAGCGTTTCCTCCCACGGTCTCTTCTGCTCTCTACGAAACCCGGTCCCCGTCGCTAAGCCGGACGACGACGATTCAGGTTCGTAGGTTGTAATTAAGCAATCCTTGTTTTGGCCAGTCGATGATCCCTGTTGTCTTGGGTGTAGCTGTCATGCATATTAATGAGCGGGCGGGGCTTTAGGTAACTTTGATAGAAATTGTCGATATTCCTCCCGCAACTGTGGGATCCGATAGCATACACGGCATTGGCCATGCAGTTAATTTGGTTTGTTATTATTACTATTCATGAAGGGGAGTAAGCCAAGCAGAAATTCTAGCAGATTTAGCTTGCAACTCCTTACGTCAAGAAAGGCAGTCTTCAGATGAACTGTTGACACGGGACAAAGGGTCCTCCATAATGAGAACACCCTGTTGTTGGTTTTGGTATAATGAGCGTGCATACTAATTAAGTGGGCACAGCCGAAACGTATAATTTTGCAAAAGGTTAGATAGATTTTTTACGCAGGGGGGAAAGCCCTACTTGGCACGAAAGCGATTGATAGACAAAAATTAGGCACATTTCTGTGTAAAGCAAACGTTCGTTTTCATTTTTGATTCATTTCGACACTGATGCTAAGCTGTTGAACAACGGCACTCGTAGCATTTTCCTCGACTTAATTTCTGGCCATTCATTGTCCGTAAACCATCTTATTTTGAGGGTTTTGTTCAATCTCGTCAGAAATGATATTTTCACCCATATCCGCTGACTTGACTCTCATGACATCTCCCTATATGAACCGTTACTTAATCTGACATGCACCTCGTTTAAATAAAATAAATCCCCACATCTGGAAACCAGCAATTGTCGGGGTTTCTAGGGCAACTAATATATAAGTGATCAGAGACAGTTAGGTCCAGAGCTTTTTTTATTCTGCTTTCAGTGACATGTAAAGAGGACAGTCATTTATTGAGTACTTGTGTTTCATAGCTCAATTTACTTTTGGAAGTTTGTCTCAAAATTTGGACAGGGAATCTGTTCCACACGTTAAAACAGTTAATTTTTTTGGAAAGTTAACACCCCCCTCCCCCAATAAAAAATATTTATAATATACAAAAAAAATGCATCAACTTCAGTTTATTATCATCCTAATGGATGACATGTATTTTAGAGACCAGGCGTTTGTTGTTTTTTCGACGAACTTTCGATCGACTCCTCCTTTCCAGACGACGATGACGAAGACGACAGGACCGCCTCCGTGGAGGCCGTCCCCTTCTCCACCCAAGAGCAGCAGGCCGTCTCCTCCACCCAAGAGCAGCAGGCCAGCCAGCTGCTGCTGGCCCGCCTCCACCAGATGGACGTGGGCTCCCTGGAGCGGGACTTTGTGGAGTTCCTGCAGAACTACGTGACCGCCCTGATGGAGAACGACTTCGCCGCCACCAGTACTAAGGACATGCCCCAACTGAAGACGATGATGGAGCACCTGGGGAAACCTCTCAAGAAGTAAAATTCACAATTTTTGTTTGGTATTCATTTTTTTTATGGTCCCTTTTTAGATTGATATTACTTTTTGTCTCCTTTTCAATAAGCAACAGTGGATTTTTTAGTTTGGCAATGAATCTTCATTGCGAAACTGCTCTTTTAGTACAGTATTCAATTAGAACCCAGTGGTCCCCATATGTCAAAAATTTGTGTGAAACGGTACCAATGAATGTCGTTTTAGTACGAGATGAACAACATCTACTGTATGTAGTTCAATACTATTCAAGGCTGCTATCATAAAGATGGTTCTCGTCATAGTATGAGATCGTCAACCCTCATGTTGGAGTGTAACGATGGTTCTCGTCTTAAGACGAGATGACCAACCAGTCTAGCTGTTCTACTGCATGCTAGTTATACAATACACTAGGTGTACTGACGTCTTAAGACGAGAACCATCAGTACACCAGCAACCTTATGTATTGTATAACTAACATGTAGTAGAATCAGCTTGACTGGTTCTCCTCTTAAGACGAGATTGAACACTGTACTAAACAATTTGGCAATGAAGATTCAATGCCAAACTAAAGAATCCACTTGTTTAACTGATTTTTTTTAATAATATTTATATTTATTTTTATGTTCATGGTTTAGCTTATGCTATCATGGCAATATGTCTGTCATGTCTGGTCCCTTCCCATCCATCCCTCCACCCTCATCCAGTAAAATTGGCACACAAAGTTAGGTCAGAGGTGCAGTTTTAGGGTCAACAGAGGTCAAAGACTTTTACAGCCTGTCAAGGCCCGAACTAAGAATAATTGTAATATTGTACTCTAGAACTGTGGAGGTGGTTTCAAATGTTCCCTTCCTTATGCCAAAAAAAATGGCTGCAACATAACAGAAGTCACTCGAATATGTCGTTCATTAAAGCATATGAGTATACTATATGAGTCCCTGCATCCATGCTAGCCAGAAGTACGCTAGGCTATGTAGCCTAGCCTCCCGGGCCAGACATGAAGGAAAATAAATAATTGGGTGGATGTTTATTTTTGCTTTCCTAATTTCTAAACACGGCACTCAGTCATCTCGATCTGCATGCAATGGTGGTTTATAGTATATAGGCTGGATGAAGCCAGCGACGGTGCTTTCTGATCAAAGATTACTTTCCCGTATTTCCAGGGAAGCGGAGCATTTCCTGATAAAAATGAAGGTCCTGCACAGTTTATTCGACTTGAAGAAGAACCCGACGCAGAAGTACAAACCGCCAAGGGTGAGTGGCCCGAACATCTGCCGCTGCAGTTCAGTCGATAGAAATGTCGGTAAAAACCTTCAACCGGGGTTTGTGTCCGGTCTTCCCGGACCTTCCCAACTGTCGTGGATTTCCAAAAAAACGATTTGTTTGAAAAGTAACATTTTTTTTTTTATATTTCAAATGTGAAACCCTCATAAACCATTGGCTCTTAAGCAGAAATTAAATGTGATGTTTCGTGACTAGTAGGCACATGTATTCCGC
>JAODAG010327433.1:0-11079 GCA_027574785.1 Orphnurgus asper | reverse complement strand
CACATCCTGAGAATACAATACTAGTATAAACTAGCTGTGTATGTGTGCTAGGTAATACACATCCTGAGAATACAATAGTAGTATAAACTAGCTGTGTATGTGTGCTAGGTAATACACATCATGAGAATACAATATTAGTATAAAAAACTAGCTGCGAGTGTGTGTGTGAGCGAATACAATATGTATACTGACATTGTAAAAAGTGGAATTATTAATAAAACTAGCTATATAAGTGTGTTATGTAATACTTATCCTGAGAATGCAAAATATCGGATCGGCAAAAGTAATGCCAGATTTCCGATACACTTTACAGAGAATAGATCGACAATCAAAATGATACGTTTATTCAAATGTTCACACAATCTTGGCCTGTAAATGCTACAGCCTATATGACTAAGTGGCCTACTTTGCAATGCTCTGGTTCTTATCGCAGATAAACAAACGGAACATCAGCAAGATGTTGTCGATTGAACCACTAATGGGTATTCTCGCTAAGCCGTCCGAAGTAATGGAATTTTTGTAAAGCACACGTTACGAAAACTCTCTCTCGACTTGTTTAAGACCAATAATAGTAACCTAGTAAGACCATCACCAAAGATTTCTACATGTTTGCAGGATTTCCGGCGGGTTACGCTTAATCAGCGTTCGATTTTCTAAAAACATTGTTTAGCAATAACTGCTATGCAATATTTTTTGGAACATTTTGCATAGCAGTTTTTTACCTGTACACTATTAAGCAGAGCACCACCAGCGGTTGCCGTGCAGCGTCCAAGGAAATGTTTGGCTAAAAATACCCCCTAGATCGCAGGAAAAGACAATTCCCGGGCCTTTTTGTCATCACCACAGATCCCATTTGGGGGTCACATGAGCAGATTCATAATACAAATGAAGTGCTTTGATGTAGTTTTTGGCATATCTATGTGGGGTTCCTTGTTGGCCCTCCTGGATCTGCCATTTTGTTCATCTAATTTGGATTCTGTAACTTTTCTGTTATCTTAATTACAGATATGAACAATACTTCAAATTAACGCTATGATTTAAAATATTTATTTTAGAAATAAAAAAAATTTACTTTTGTATTGTTGTCCAAAGGCTCCACAAACAAAGCTTACATTAAGCGGGAGCCGGGTGATTTTTATGCACTCGTGAATGTCTACACACTCCTGTGTATCGGTGTTCCTTTTTCTCCCAGCTACGTGGTGCATTACTAATACAGGTTAGCATTGCAGAGTGTGTACCGAACTGTTAATAATATGCGTGTATAGGCTATGCAATTGTGCGATGCAATTGCGAGACGTGTCGCAAAGTCGCCGTTTTGGTTTGCATTTTGCGATACGATACAGGGGAAATCGTACACTGCGCTTAACACATATCATGTAAAAAAAATCATGGGTAACAAATTCTCCAGACAAAAGAGAACCTTTTTTTAAATGTATTTTTGGAAATTATTCTTTTTTTGTGTGTTATTCTCTATTTGAATGTTGTTACGAACTTGTTGTTGAGACAGATGCAAACTTGATATCTTTCGATCATGCCCACATAGCCTGCACTTGAACATGAAGGCCGTGGTTATCGAAAGAAGCACATCGTACCAGACAGACGAGAAGAACACAAGAAGATCATATCATTGCAAAATATTTTCACTGGCCGGGTAAGACATGGGTTTTTATAAAGACATGGATATTTGTAATCAATGGCCGCCGTGCCCTTGAAAGGTAGAAACATATTTGTAACGGGGGGATGTATCTAACGCCAGACGAATATTAGGAAGAATTGCAAAGGCAAGAGCCCAAAGATTTCGGAAAGGGATAACTATACATTCGATTTTAAAAGCCTCGTTTTGAATCGTCTACATAACTTTCTTTCAGCTCCTTTGAAAGTCATAAATTTGCTTGTGGTATTTTCCTTGATCTGTTAAAAGCGTTTTGTTTCCATAGTATCGCTCTCAATGGGTTCAAAGATTATCTTTCTAACAGACCTCAAATTTCAAATGTTAAGTCGCAACTGTGTACTGTTCTGGCTCCTCAATGCCCTACTTTGGGTGCATTTACTATTTTTAAATGATATTAAAGATCTGCCCTTATAGTATGGTCATAATTTTAATATCCCTTTGTATGCAGATGATACCCAATACGTTTTACAAACACAAAAATATCCCATCAACGATGGTTTTATTTTGTTCGCCCTTACCAAAGAATAATTCGTAAGAAAAAAAAGTAGTGGCGTTTTATGCAAAATTATCTCATTCCTTTCTCTGATTCTGCTACCTAGGGGGAGGAATTATTGTTTGTCATTTACTTTGGACTTCCAACATTGACAATATCGGTAGAAAAGCTTCCAAAGGGAGGCTGGCATAATTTTCAGTCTTTAGACATTTTCCTTCCTTCATAAATCCTCCTTACTATTTATAAGTACCTTAGTACTTATAAACATGGACATACAATTCCAGGCATAGCTCTGTGATTACTTATAAACATGGATACAATTCCAGGTACAGCAATTCCAGGCATAGCTTCACCTTCTGTGTTTCTTGGGCGGTTCAAGATTACAAGGTGTTTGGTAGCTTTCCAGTGAATCACGTCGATGTTTAACACATCAAGTCCCACTGGGTTTGAACAGTACATTCTCCATATATGCAGTTTTTTACTAAATTGACAATTTTTTCAACTTCAAAGTCTTCTCTTGAACTAATAAATGGAGTGGAGTGCAATTTCCTGTTGCTATTGAAACAGTGATTTTATTTTACTAAAAATAATTGGAGAATTGTATAAATTAGCAGATATTTGCATGTAACGACCACAAATGATATCAAAAATATGATTCCAATATACATGGTTGTTGTTATTATGTTTTACACGACGACTTCATTGTTTTATTGAAATCTATGTTTTCTACATAGGATATTGGGCTATGAACTTTCAACTCCAGAGTAGATCTACATGGATACTTGATTCCGAGTGATGATGGTGTGAACATGTAGGCTTATGCCTAACGTGTAAGCTAATGCCAATATCCTATTTTTTGTCAAATTTTCAGTTGTAATGTTGCTTTAGTGTATCTAAACTATGCATACATGTGGTAAATGTTTCGTAGGCTAAGAAGTCTTCATAACATAACCAATTACTATCCTGTCAATAACAGAGAATCGTATATAATTCCTAATGCTTAAAGTTAGGATAAAATGAAACCTCTACGTGGTTATGTAATGTTTTTTATGAAGAAATATGCCGCGGAAGAGCAACGTCGCATATACACGCGACGTTCGTTACAGTTGTGAATAAAACCTTCGACGTGAATACGCGACGTAGGGGACTCGATGGGTTAATTGATTTTTAATGAATATTACCATAATGTAATCATAACTACTTTTGAATATAACTGCATTGGTTGAGATAATGTTGAAAGAAAGAATGTCTTAGAAATTTATTATATTATGTCATGTAGGCACATTGAAGCGGACCACTGTATTACGTCCCCAAATAGTTAGTACAAGCC
Organism: Orphnurgus asper; assembly: GCA_027574785.1. Lineage (NCBI taxonomy): Eukaryota > Metazoa > Echinodermata > Holothuroidea > Elasipodida > Deimatidae > Orphnurgus > Orphnurgus asper. The sequence goes on along the minus strand of JAODAG010327433.1, from coordinate 7,584 downwards.
GTGATATGAAAATCACCGGTTTATCCGGCCTTACCTCGGCTTTCTCCTGCTAGGTCGCAACGTGGCCGCCGTCTTCCTTCTCCAGCTCGGCCCAAGGGTTTCGTAACATGTCCTCTCTGAAGTACCGCTCGATGGGAACATCCGACCCTCTCTGGCGACGGTGGAAAGACAAACGTTGGTTGAAAAACCCCTCCTGACCCCCACTTTTGCCCTAGAAACGTCTCTTCCCGAGATACCATTCAAATTTTTATAAGTTTGGCGATAAAAAGATATCGAAAAATTATTCACTTGGTTACCAAACGAAAGTGCGGATGCTGGAGACCCATCAAGGATAAAGCCAACTCGTGTTTAATTAAGGCTTTACCGATATCCTGTTTAAAACCTTACGGACAGGAGGCCATCTTTCATCTGATTAGTTTGTAGTTCTACTCCTACCTTGTGGCCGCCTCCTTGGCCGCTGCCGGAAAACCGCCGGTCCTTGTGAAACGACCTCTGACCGTGTCTCTTGTCCCCGTGCGGAGGTCCTCCCATGGAGGGCCTGCCTCTACCGTCAGGACCCCTCCTTTTGTTGCTGCCGTTGGGGGGCAGGAAAGACTGCTGCTGGTGGTGGGGGATCGGGGAGGAGTTCGGAGTGTGGGGCGGGGTGAAATGAGGGGGTGGGGGTTGTTGCTGCTGATGATGCCACTGGTTGGAAGGGGTGCCCATCGACTGATTGTGGCGTCTGCGAACAGAAGAGACAATTTGAAGTACCACGGTGACATCTAGGTTTATAACTTGTTTTTTTCTGGCAAATAACCAGTTTTTTGTATGGAAAAAGATTTGGTTGTTTGAAAATGATTTGGTACCGAAGAGCAAAGAGAGCTAATGTCTTCATGTGTTTTCATTACGCAGTGCGAGTTGTGACATTTTATTGTTACGATGGTTCCTTCTGACCGTTTAGCAGTTAGCCTGATAGCTAAAGAAAGCAAGAGGTAGCTATTTCAAGTAGGGCTGTGCATTTTCCATTAAATTCACTATCAGGTTAACCGATCTTGCTGAAACAGGCCTGCTTATCGTACATTCGGTTCTGAAAATGTTTTGGAGCAGGGCAAATCCCAGAAGCTATGAGCAAGCTTGGCACAACTACAACAGAAAGTGGTCTTAAAATGTGCGATCGATGATCGATTAACGTAGTTACCTGACGTAAATAATATTTCCTCAAATCTTGATTTGAGTTTGAGGGTATGCTAGAGTTTCAGGTATTCTACAGTTTGAAGACCACCAGTTCTGATAAAACAAAGAGTTTTTTTTTTTCTTCAGGAAAATGCTCTCCATTGTAAAGATGGTTGAAGAAGATATTTCCTCCAACAGGATGGAATTTTCTTACCAATTTTTTGCCGATTTACAAATCATTTTTGTTTATAATCACTTCTCCGTCCATAACCTCCTGGTTTGAGAAACCCACCGCCGAAATCGACCGGAATGTTACGTTAATTTTTCAGGCAGGTGACATCGACGGTAGAAATAGACAATAGAAATCGAGACGACCAAGACGTGGCACTAACCTTGGGCTGGGAAAGGGACTGTAATGACGGGGTGATGACTGACCCCACGGTGATCTTTGACCTGGCATGCCTTCGTGGTATGTATTTGGCCTATCTGGCGTTCTCCTCCCTGGCATCCCCCCTGCATATGGGTTGGGTGGGAACGACATTTTTTTTTCTTTTGTTGACAGACGGCCTGCTACCCGGGCTTTAAAGCTCGACGGTGGTTTGAGCTGAAATATAAGCAACATGCAGTTTGAGATATTTAATCACAATGTCATGACGTGACTGATCAGAGCAGCAGTCGAAAAGCTACTGAATAGGTCAGTCGTCGGAGATATTATTCAGATACTATCAGCTCCATCAACTTTTCTCACCGAGCAGGTCAAAGATACAAGCACAGTTGATGACTCATTTTTGGAAGGTGAAATTTGAAAGAAGAAAAAAAATGTCATATTACCTCATTCCTATTACCACCTGTATGGTCGAGAAGAATGAGGGCAAAAAGTGACTTTTTGGGGTCAGCGCAATGACCACTCAGTGGTCAGCCCTCAAACTTTCAAACAATGTGCAGCATTGGTAGTGTAACACTCCTCGTAACTGTCCCCAAATCTAACCTTTGAGAAAGACCTCGATTTTATTTAAACCGAAAGTAATATCATTTCGGAATTTTTATTGATACTGACAGAGAACAAGAATGGAATTCTCTTAGCATTAGTATGACTCAAGTGTAGGTACGATAATATAAATAATTGTACTATCAATTTTCTCTTTGCTGCAACATACCGAAATAAACATAATAGACTTAAAAGTTTAAAACTAATCAATTTGTGGGTTTTTTTTCTTTTTTTGGATGGTAATGTTATTATTAACATTACATCAAAACTACAACATACACCTCCCTTACTAGTGTAGTATAGAAGGATCAGAATGGTGTCCTCATGGGATGTCCTCATAAAGGATGATGAACTACAGTACAAATTCCCTAAATTCTACCAATATCAGAAAAATAAGCATCAATACCATTCTTGAAGGCATTGACACTACTAGCATACACCAACGACTCAGGCAAGTCATTCCACTAATCTACCACTCTCTGCAAAAAAGAATAACAACGATTAATGCACGTCTTGAAGTCTACGCCCTTCAACCAATTCATGTGTTAATGTTATGAATAACATGATACTTGATAGGAACGATTCCAGATTGGTTCCAGATATGTTTTGCATCACAACAAGGTCTACACTGTTGTGCAGTATATCTATATTTTCTAATACTTGTGACTTTTGAAGTTGCTATTTGGTCTCTAAAACTTAGGCACCGCCCATTCTGTAACCACTTCGTTAAAAAATTGAAAAGTTGGATTTGAGGTGAGGTTTACGTATTTCTTTAATATCATAATACCAAGTTCCATCGAAAAGACTTTGAAACTCAGGATTATTTAACCAGGCTACACAGTGAGTATACTACCAGTACTAACATTACCTAAGTAATAATAATATTGATAATTATGGTATGGTCAGATAAAGTTACCATCGACCAGACAACATATCTGACAGAGCCAGACAAATCTAGCCCACGCAGGCTTACACAGTGTTTCGTGTACTCAAGTTCTAGTACTACTACTTAGTATTAATACTACTACTAGTAGTACTAGTATTAGTAAATAGTATAGGCCTAGTACTAGTAAATAGTATAGGGCTAGTACTACTATTAGTATTTGAATTTCGTCCCTGCCGTTATAGCGCATGAGCTGGGCTGTCCACGAAACAACCAACAAAAAAATCACGTTTTTACGAATCTTACCTTTGAGAAAGTCTGAGATATTTATATAAACTGAAAGTAATATCATTTCCCAATTGATTATTGAAGTGTTTTGTATTTAATATAAAGGTAGAAGTAAATAAACTGTAAAATCGCGAGGGTTTTTACTACATTAGTCCCGTTTAATCACAGCGTGCACTTGCACAGGAAATTTCCTATCGTAAACATGAAGTCCAAAATTTATTTTATTTGTTTTTCTATTCATAATTAGGTCCCGCCCACAATCTATTCTTAGGCAATGACATACCATTATAGAGAACAAAATTCTCTTTCTAATGGTGGTATAAACCAGTAGGCATGAATTTATTAAATATTAATTTTATCAAGTTTTATTTCTATTTTTGCTGTTAAACAGCAACTAATTCGTATATAATATACATTTTTATATCATTGTGTTGGTTTTTTCTTCCTTTTTCAGATAGCATAACTAATTTAACCATTACTATAACATGCAACGCTCCCCATACGATTTAATGAACAGTTCCATAAGCTACGCCTACAAAGGCATGGCTACTAAGTCACGTGTCAAAAATTTGGTAGTGATAGTGCACATAAAATATGCCCTGACGATGACGTGTACATTATGAATATGTATGAGAGATTCTCCCGCTCAAGAAATTAACAGTGAGCTATGTCACACACAGACAAGTATACGTCACAGTTAAGGGTGCGAGTTAGTGCGAATATTGTCTGTGATTAGTGGTCTCTAAAATTGCCGTAATTCTATAACCGTTTCATGAAAGACGTTCAAATTTTGGATTTGAGAGGAGATTAGTATATTATTTCATATGATATCAATTTCAACGGGTATGCTTTGAATTTGAACTTTCGGATAGACCATCCTACTATTAGTATTAGTAGGCTTGTCACACACACCGTTTGAATTTTGTCGCTGTCGTTACCGCACATGAGCTGGACTGTCCACGAAAAAATCACGTTTTTACAATCGCGCATGAGCTGGACTGTCCAGGAAAAAACCAACGAAAAAATTACGTTTTTACAATCTTACTTTTGAGAAAGTCCTAGATATTTATATAAACTGAAAGTAATATCATTTCCCAATTGATTATTGAAGTGTTTGTATTACTAGTAAGTAGTATAGGCCTAGTACTACTACTAAACTAGTAGTACTAGTATTAAGCTCTATTAGTAAATAGTATAGGCCTAGTACTACTAGTACTAAGTATTAGCTAAATAGTATAGGCCTAGTACTACTAGTAGTAAATAGTATAGGCCTAGTACTAACTAGTAGTACTAGTACTATGATTAGTAAATAGTATAAGCCTAGTAGTACTAGTATTAGTAAATAGTATAGGCCTAGTACAGTACTACTACTACTGTACTAACGTAATGTACTATTTTAAGCCTAACGTTACTGGTTAGTACTACTACTAGTAGTAGTATTATTAGTACATTACTAACAAAATGCCACTCGCCTACAGTAGGTTTTCGCATCAATTGGATAGTTCCATAGCAATCATTTTTTTGACTAGACAGTGAAATGGGTCATGACTCACGAGTTGACGAATATATTAAGTCGGTTGATTCTCTTGTCGAATATTATTTGAGGCAGGTTAGCAGCTAGCTTTTGTCGAGTTTGATTTGGTCGTCAGGCGTCCGGGGTACTCGCTCCTGCTTAAAAATAAATGTCAGGCCTTAAGTGACCAAAATACTATGAACTGGACATGCTAAGTTATTAAAAAAAAAGCTAACGCTTATTCGACGGTTAATTAATTTTGAAGGCTGCCAGATGACTAATATTAAGACGTTTTACCTTCACTGGCAGATCAAGACCAAAGGATTGAGGAAATAAACCAAATTAAGAAGTATAATAATACCACCGGATACATAAATTAAAATGAGCCCCAAAACACTTTCAACGTGTATTAAAATAAAATGCTGAAGTGGCACGTGGTACGCAGTGGCGTTGCTCCCGTATAGGAGGCTGACTGGGGAAAGACTGAGGCTGAAAGCTGTTACCTGCAACTTACTTGGGGACTTCTCATGTTTGATTCGAATCTATGTTACGTGATAATGTTTGCCCATGTATTTGCCCGCGTGTGAGTGTATGTGTGTGTGTACATGATTTGGCTTTGTAAACCCGATACTAATGACTTTAGTCATATTTCAGTTGAATAGGTTTCTACGCCGGGTCAGGTCCGAGCCATCACTATGCATGGTATGATGATGCCATTCAGGGCGGATGTTTAACATTAGTTATAAAATTAATGTTTCCAGTAGAGACAATTAGTTGGGCTATGCCGTTTGTTCCTAAGTTCGGTAGATTAATATTTAGTGGTACTATATCATATATAATTCCATACAATATGCATTTTTGTTGATTTTTCGGAAAAGTCGCCAGTCGGCGGCGGCGGGAAATTAATATCGGACCCGCGGAAGTTATTCTCGGAAACTAGTATAGTATATTATAGTATAGTATAGTATAGTATACTGTAGTATAGTACAGTATAGTATAGATAATAAGGATCAGAAAGGACAATGTCCTCATAAAGGATCCTGAACCACAAAAACCATAAATTCTACCAATATCCGTAAAATTGGCATCAATACCATTCTTGAAGGCATTGACACTACTAGCATACTACACCAATGACTCAGGCAAGTCAATCTACCACTCTCTGGTGAAAAGAAGAACTTTCTGCTAATATCTAACCTGGATAAACATCCTCAGTCCGCAACTACTACTAATTAGTTACTAGTTAATTAATTAATTAATATTATTGTTAGAACGGCGCACAAGTCCTACATACTCGATGATCACGTTTTAACAATTGGAAGGAACGGTCGCCAGCTACGCAGGCTGGTAATGTTTCTCCTGAAAGGAAAATGAGTGACTTCCGGGTAGAAGCAAGTTTTGTTGGGAGGAGCCGCAAACATCATTAATTCATCGATAGCTAGAGTACTTAGTATGTTCAGATTATCGTATCCATGAAAAGAAGTGATTTTATATTTTACAAAGGGTTTCGGTATATTTTGTGATGTTGCAGTAAAGTTAGGGAAACTAAGTTCAAAACAATAACTTGACAGGTAAGTAAAAGTAATTAACTAAGTTATATACCACTGCACTGTACTAGTAGTACTTAGTAACTAACTTAGTACTAAGCCTAGGCTATAGTATGTAAATGTTTGTTAGTCACATTAATGTTTTGAATAAACATAATGTGTGCAGGCATTCTTTTTGGGTAGATTTTAATGAGACAATAACTGACGGTGTGCATTAATTAAAGTAAAAGTTGTACTTTTAAGTTGTAACTTATAATGTATGTAGGCATTGTGTGCAGTAGACTGTGTGTAGCCTAGTGGTATCCTAGGTAGCCTACACTACTGAGAATGGTTAGTATTTAGCTAGTAGTATTGGTTAGTATTTAGTATGTGTGTAGGCAATAATTGTTATCGGCACTGTTTAGTTCTACTGTATGTGTGTAGTCATTGGTGCCGCATGTATTTCTGTATACTGCTATGTCTTAGGCATGATTGTATTCGTTCCGTTCGTTCGGGTTGGGGTTTCGTGTCTCACTTCGACTACTGCCGGTTTTTGGGCCAAAACCAGACGGCGTAACAGTACCTCCTTACGTTTCTTCTCTCTGCTGTTTTCCCGCTTCATCAGGACAGGCTGGGGGGTTTGACTTTTGTCGAACCTGTGACCGGCAGGCAGCCATGGCAGAGCTCCTAGAGTGTCTAATCAAGGTCTCGGAGAAAGCAGGGAACCTAGCCCGGATCATCCGCTCTGAGCGAGCTCTCTTTAAGCTGTTAGTCCAGAGGAAGGACGACATCCAGAAGAACGACGACAGCTTCGTCCATGACTTCAAAACCCTGGGAGACGTGTTGATACAGGAGATGATACGATTTGAAATTCAGAAGCAGGTGAGTTGGTAATCGTCGTGGCAGTCACTGCTGGAAAATTGTATGTATTTCTCGGCAGGATAACGTAGTCATGCTGAAGTATGCACCGAGGGTTTCTATCCGGTTTCTGTAATTCTGGCTCCTGCATGAGCAGTGTATTGAGGACTGACAACATTAACTTGAAAACATAATTATTTGTATCCGATGTCCAACACCTCCCCTTCCACTTAATCCACATTTTCAACATATCACTGATGAAGATTTTCTGTGGATGCATTGTGGTAATGACAACATCGATGTTGTTTATTAATGTTGCATATATGCATGAGGTTCACATCGAACTGCGATGCCAGTAATGTTTCCTATCGATTCC
>JAODAG010327422.1:0-11080 GCA_027574785.1 Orphnurgus asper | reverse complement strand
ATATACCAGATTATTATATCATGTACCAAGCATGGCACTAATTCAACATGCCATACTTTATGGCTTTGGAACAATAAAGCTGGTACTTCGTGTCAACATGTCCACGAATTTATCATTTTATACTAACCTCTGCAGAATAATTTCGGTATATAGGCACTATGAATAAGACCTATGTACACTGAAATGCATTATGGCTGTTGTTCTCTTGGGGGATAGAAGTGAAGTGAAGTGTTCAGTCTCGATGGTAAATTTTAAAATACGTAGACATTACGTGAAACATTTAAAGAGTAACTATTCTCTCCTTTTCTCTTTGCTATCTATCTCCGTTTTGTCAAATATGTGTTTGCTTTGCAAACCAAAACAATTAATTGAGTTGAAAATACATACAAGGAAAATACATTAACATTTTTGTCAAAAATGCAAAAATTATATTTTCTCAATCCTAGATAAACTAGATAATCCTAGTTAATCCTAGATAATCGTAGATAAATCCTAGATAAACCTTAATGGTAAGAAAGTAGTTAAATGATTATTGTTACATATTTCAACGGATTTCAAGCTCCAAAATGCTAACTTTTTTTGGCTAAGGGTGGGCGGGACCAACTTCTCGAAGTAAGATCACCAACAGTTAAGGACGAACTGTAGCTTTACATGTTACGCGATAACTTATTAAAATATTACGGCAAACATGCAAAACGTTATCAAACTGCACAATTGCAAGCTCCCAAATGCATAATTTTCTAGGCTAGGATAGGTTGGAACTCTCTCTACCATTGGACATTCCCCTCGAACGTAAATTTAGCTTTTTCGGGACGCAACTAAAAGGGGTTGTCTGGATGCACCTAATACATGAGGATTATCTCATGGTACAGCATTTCTATCCAACCTGACGTCATAAATTCTTACAATTACTTGAGCTTATAAACACAATTACTTCGTATGGCTATAAATAGTCGAGAACTGCCGTCCAGACTGAGAAGAGCGGAATAGAGGAAGCCCTGTATCTACTTTCACTGATCAGTGAGTTGTCCTGGCAACCGTCGTAACTCCCAGTACTGGCTCACTGCAAATTCTATTATTAGGGTGATACAACAGTCCAGATGCGGGCGATATTGCTTGCTGGGGGAGATAAAATTGCCTTGACGTCTTCCTAGAAAATTAGCCAGCAAAAATGTAGATTTGCGCGGGTCTCCTGCGGACAGAATGAGCATCCCGGGAATAACCGTAACGTAGGGGTCGTTGGTAATAAAAATTACTTGGAGGTTTTTAAATTTAAACTTCTACTCGACACCCCAAAATAGGTTATTTTGCACCGCCCCTGAAAGAATCTGTATTCGTGAAGCAAGACATGTAACATTATGATGTACGTGCTTTTAGAACCAGGTAAGTAGCCTACACCAGGATACCTAGTCTACTATCTGTTCATAATTCACTTTTTCTCTTAGTCCATGACTTGAATTCCTTCCTGCGTTACGGTGATGATTGCTCCGTGCAGGTTCTCATCCTCAATAGCTAGTATGAAGGCGTCAATAACAACAGCAATACTGTAATAGAAAACAATACTATATAGAGAACAATATTATAATAGAAAACAATACTGTAATAGAAAACAATACTGTAATAGAAAACAATACTGTAATAGAAAACAATACTGTAATAGAAAACAACACTGTAATAGAAAACAATACTATATAGAAAACAATATTGTAATAGAAACAATACTGTAATACATATATATACATATATATACATATATATACATATATATATATATATATGTATGTGTGTGTGTATACTGTATAATTCATTTTAATAAGAGAATGTAACTATTTTTTCAACAACACAATATTGAAGACTTACTCCACTTTCACGTCCATGTAGGACGAAAGAACTTCAGTCATCTTCTCATCACTCATGACATCCTGTGACTTGAATATGTTGGTTAAGACCACTGATGGACATATGGCGGCTACTCGCAGATCCTTGCTGAATCCGTCAGCACTATGCTAAATATGAGTAGGACAAAACAAAACAACAGTTAGTATTAATTAAATATATCACATATCCGTATTACATATCCATATGTACGTAACTACAGGGTTTTAGGTGTCTGATGACACCTAAATGTGACTGATGTATTCCCTAAGCAAACCCCTTCCATAGCACCATTTCTCATTCAAGCACCCTTTAATTATGCAATCCTTCCGTTTATATCCTCTCCTTAATTAAACACAGCCACCTCCCGGACGCTCGGGGTCCACCAGTGAGTGTACCATGTATAAAATTCCCAGAGTGTGTATATAATATGTTGAGAAGGTTAAGTACAATATGTTCCATTACCCAAGTCGGTTACCTGAATCGTACACACAATTGCCGTGTAACGGTACAAAACTGATGAAAACATGTCACACTCAGAACTTAAAAATGCATTCTTAGCAATGCTAATAATAGCCGTACTGCAAATAAAATGAATTGTGTATGGACGGATATGGAGAATTTGTTGCAACAGATAAAGTTAACCCTGAGATAGAATGCAGAAGTTATCATTGATGGTTCTTACCGGAAGTGATTTGGTGAGGCCCACTACACCATGCTTAGTTGCACAGTAGCTGCTGTTTACTAAACCACTGGAACTGAAAACTACGGAAAGAGGAAAGGAGACATTTATTCATTGAGAGGAACTTTGAACATACTTCGAATATAATGTAATTAAATATCTACTAATTGGATCGAATGTCAGGGAGTTTTCCTCAAAACACATATATAACCTCCACTTTAGCAAATCTTGCAACTGAAACTTTGTCATCGCTTCGTTGCTCTATTTAAATTAAACATGTCCTCAGTCCTTCTGCATGCACCTCCTAGATCATGATTTGTACATTACTACTAAAACAAAAAGTGGAACAAAACTGAGGATAATCGAGATTAAGTGAGGAAGGAAAACAACAGAATCACATGCTAGGAATACGAGAGGTGACCCTAATATGCAGAGTTTATCCTTAATTAAGCAGACCTATAAATTGATCCTTGATCTAAGAATCATGTACAACTTTTCTGCAACTCCTCCATTTTAAAATGACTAGACTGATTATGACCTAAAAAGAGCTTCGACCCCCGAAAACAAGATACACGCCCTTCAAGTACATTTATCCATTTACTGAAACCTTGGTCAAATTGTAAGGCCGCCAAAGTGGACCCGAGTCGATAGGTGAAGATTTACGTGTGGTAGCCTCCGGTTGGACACAATTCAACATGTTTGGAAGAAATTAACATTAATGTTAATTTGCCCTAAACATGTAAAACAAAATTAAATGTTAGGTTTCTGTCATACATGATAACAGAAAATTAACACTTATGGTCAACTTCATCAAGGTTTGTTCATTCATAACTCGAGACGTATGGGATAAAAGAAGCTTTGTCAAATCAAAGATGCAGTGCCATGTGTAAATTCATTTCAAGAGTGTATGTATTTCTGGATAATTGGATATTATACGTGTAATATACCAAATCTCCTATGTACATGTTAATTAGTTCTGATCTCCCTTACCGGCCATCGACGCCGTGTTAATGATAACTCCTTTCTCTTTTCTTTTCTCTCTTGTCATTAATTGCTCAGCGATGAAGCATCCATTAATTACTGCAATCTATTGGAAGTATATATACATATCGACTTATAGTAATATACAGTATTAGGGTAAGTAAATATACATCAACCTCCAAACAATTTGTTACAGAAGTAATTAGATGCTCATTAACTTACACAATATACAGTATTAGAAGTATATAACTAAATACACTTCAACATACAGCAATTATTAGAAGTAAATAAATGTACATTAACTAAAGGCAATCTATTCAAAGTAAGTAAATACACATCAGCTTAAATAATTCTTTTAGAAGTAAGTAAATATACATCAACTCAAAACCAATCTATCATAAGTAAATAATTGAACGCCAATTCACAACTAATCTATAAAGTAAATAAATGAACACCAACTCACAACCAATCTATGAGAAGTAAATGTTCATCAACTTTCACCAATCTATTAGAAGTAAATAAATGTACATCAACTTGCAATAATGTATTAGAATAAATAAATGTACATCATCTTACAACCAATCTAGTAGAAGTAAGTAATGCATATACTTACGACCAAAAACGACCAAAAACTCATTAGTAGTAAGTAAATACACATCCGCTTACAGCAATATATTAAAAGTAAATAAATACACATCAACTTACAGCCATCTATTTAACTCTTCAAATAATTGTGTAATATGTAATACTGTTCTGTATAATGTTCTTATGTTGAGAGATTAATGAACATGAAAGAAAGTGGTGTTATACGGACGGCTTGTACTTGTTTATAGTGGGGTGATCCTCCAACAGAGCCACGAGCTACATATGTTGTGGCACTACACAAGCACAATAATCTCCATGTCTTAACAGTCCGATCGAAGTAGGATTGGGCTGGGAAGTGGATCGGGTTGGTGCGATGGTGCCATGCATGGTATAAAGGTATGTTTCAATGGTCCGCTGTGTTGTTCTAGATCTCAGGTTCGTTCTTGTGTGGCTCTTCTGGCTTATAAAAGCACTAAGTTATTTTATACCATATGGCATATAGGACCGATATTCTTATTGCACACTGAAGTACTTTTATGTTTTCTTATTTCACCACATTACTCTATACATAAAATCATGTACACGAACAGCAAGAACGTCCGCAGGAGGCAAACTGGTTTTATGCGTTGTTACGGCCATTTTGAACCATTCCAGAGCAACATCCGTTTTTCTACCAGTTTGATTAACCAGGGAGAAAGATACCTCCTCTTTCCAACTGTACATTAAGCAGGAAGATCCCGTGGGTTGACATGGATTATATACAATGCTCTTACGCGGTATATGTGACGTTGTGTAACATGTCATTCCATCAGGAAGGGCTTACCAAGTTGATTTCAACCGTTTTCCTGCTGTTCGTCGAGGCTATGCCAGCATTGTTGACCACGATATCCAGTTTTCCATGGACATCGAATGCCTCTTGGAATGAATCTAAATAGAAATGTAATGACTTTGGCCTAACTTCTGAGTATATACCACATCAATATTATTAAGAATATCATTAAAAAATATTGATTGAAAAATAAGATTTGAAATATCGTACACTGTCCATTTCGTAATACGAACGTCTATATTGTCATCGACCAGCCGGACTACTTTGTAAAAAACGAACTGGTCTATTTTGTAATACGGCGAGGCGGCCCATTCTGCGAAAATGTATAGAGACATTTTGCTTACACTCCGGGTACAGTCGGAGGGACTATATTGCAATAATACAATGTGTTCAGTATCTGGTAGGTCCTTAAAAGCTGACCTCATGTTTACGTATACAGTTCACAAATACTTTTTAACGGAAGTAATACAATCAAGGGGTGTGCATGCCTCCAGCGCAGGCTGTTGTTTCGGCCTTACCCACCCCACCCCCTCCCCATTTGTGGGAGGGGGGGCTTGTGACATACAGTGCATGCATATGCAGAGTGAATAATACAAAATACCTCCTCATATCACTGTCTTCCCAAAGGTATTTTGTTAACAAATAAACAAAGGTTTGACGAGGTTTTAGGCGTTTTGTAGAAAACTTTATGAATACTGTCGGGCAGGCCTTGACATACACGCTCGCCACTCGCCATTGGCGACTAAAACTATAGTATTGCCGAGTGGCTTATTCATGACTAATAGTAATTTTTTGAATTCTCATTTTAATCACTTACGTTCATTATTCTCACAAAACAATGAAGTTAGGTTGACTAAGCCAATAAACTGAGTGTTTATTTTATTATTTTGTATGATACTAATTAATACTTGGCCTAGCCTATTTTTAAAATTAACGGTCGCTACTTACGGGTATACACCACTATTAAATTAATGTTCCTCCGCCCCAAAAGTTCACCGTCGGGAAAAGTGCCCAAAAATTGTTTGGAAGTGGATTCTATGGTATGTTAGCAGAGATCATCATGTCTTTTGATGATTGGATGTTGTAGAGTATACATTAAAGTACAGATGGTGCGAAAATTGGGAGGATTTAAGACGATTTAAACACTTTTAGTAATTCGTGGCAGCTGTGTAGGAATTGATCGTCCGAAGCATTTCTTAGGGGTTGGGTGTACTGTCGTAAACTTTCTCCTCTCCTAGCTCAAAAAGTAAACTGTCCTCATATGGAAATTTGTAGGTTCCATGACTGTCCAAGATGTCAGCTTTCACACTTCTATTTTATTTTAATTAAATATTTCTGAAAGTCACACCTTACTAATGTGGCACAGCGGACATTGGTAAAGCTAAGGCCATGCACACTCCATAAATATAGCTGCATTAAAGTCAAATATATTGTTTTTTCAGTTCCATTACTGGAAAAGAACAATTTTATATCAGGTGAGCATGGAAAAATGCAGTCAATCCAGTTTACCTCTTTCCCTTTCTGCAAACTAACACCAAAGTTAGTTTCTAACGTAAACCGTGGTTGGAGATTACGATTTTCCCATGAAATTGTTATACCATGTATTTAATAATTGATTTCAGTTTGGAGAGCCAAATGTTTAAAAATTTCTCTTGAGTATACTTGTTATAATGTATAAATTTGTATTCTTCAGGTGGAAATTTATTCAAATCCAAGAGGTTTTACTGCTGTATTGGTACTCAAACAAAATTTAAAAATGAACCTACAAAATGTTCAGATTTCAGGGTTTTTGGACGGATTTCAACATGTTATCTGGGACCCTCCGGCCTTCGGTCTCCGGGAGACTATCAGCAGGACTTGGACGTGTTAGGGATGTGTTAGGCCCTTCTTGGCAGGAGGGTCTGTATCAGGGGTTTTAGGCCCTCAACAAAATGCGAATTTAAAATGAACCTCTTATATCGGTAGGATTTTGGCAACATTAAGTTACTTTACTCCTTAAGTGGAAAAGTCAGCCACATGAACCTACACAAATAAGGGGTTAAAACAGCTATTTTTGATCACATCTAGGCTATATATTCGTGGTTTTACCCCTTAAAACCAATGCGGAAAAGTAAGCCAGTGTCTACTGCTGCTAGTCTCCATGGCCTGGCCTACACTGTGTATACCAGGCAATGAAAGATAAATCTCTACAAAACTCACCTCTCAGTTTCTCGTCATTTGCTACGTCACAGTAGATGAATCGCACTTTGCCTTTTCCAAACTCTTCAGTAAATTCTGCTACAGTTTTCTGCGCCAACTCGGTGTCTACATCGAGGATGGCAACAAACTGGAAAAGTGGGGAAATTGTTGTACTTATTACACAGAGGTAAAACTTATTTCTCTTGAGTAAAACACTGAAGTTATTCAAATTTATAATGGAAAAATGAATGTTTACACTTGGTCAAAGATCATGAAGGGGTTTGTTCTTTTCGGTCTGTTGCGTGCAACCCGATAATTCGGCCAGACTTCTCTGCCTTTCATTTCGGCTAAGATCATGAGTAGTATATCTGTGGCGTTAATGACGGCCCGCAATGGTTAATGGCGGGGCTGTGCCCCCAACAGATCCATCATGAGCTACGCATTTCGTGACACAACACTCGCCCAATGATATCCAGGTACTTAGGTTACAGTCTGATCGCAGTAGGATTGGGGCGTTAATGGGAAGCTGGTCTGTTTGGCAGACTGCCGTGATGTGACATATGCTGCCGTTGTTTGGTTTATAACACAAGTTCTATATTGAGTGGCTTTTCTTAAAAACTAGTATAAAACTACGGTGTAAGAATAAATAACACATTTAACTGATTCATTAATTTCCATGGATCTTGGAAATTAGTAACTGCACATAGGTTTCGCCAAAACAGTAATAGGCCTATTTCTTCTCGAAGTTCTTGAGCGTAGGTAAATATTCCGTTTGACCGGTGATGTAATATTGATTTTTGAGTTTCGTTGGTGTTGTCAAGAGAGTAAAATATTGTACGTAAGGCTTCTCGCTATTGACACTTACAGAAGGGGGAGGCTCTTGCATTTTTGTTCATTGGGCTTTTATGTATTTTTGAACCCACGCCACTGACTTTATGAAGTTCAACATCAGTGGTAGTAGCCTATAGGAATCTCCGAAAAAGTCACAAATTTTACCTTACTAGTAAAACCTGCAAAATTTCCGAATCTCCAGTATGTGGTCTCATCATCCGCTTACTTTCCGACACAAATTTACATACCGTAATTATTGCATGAATTTTGAGTAAATTCCGCAGCTTGAAGGCGGCATCTCTATTCCACACCTTGAGCAATCGAGTTGACAACGAGTAATTTTTTTTGTGTGTCGGTTATTTTGATTGTGTGTCAGTTGATTTGTGTGTGGGGTCTGTCGTTTTACATAATTACACTCGCGAGCGGAGAGCCTGAACGAACGGCGTTCTATACGATATGCGAATACTGTAGTAATGCTTCGCAGCCATCAGTCGCCCAAAACGAAGACGAATGCCCGCCCGGACAGGAAGTCAAGTATGTCAAGTATGTAATACGAACCAATAGGCCTATTGGCAAACAAACCTTCACGAGACAGAATCTCCACGTTTTCAAAATTATGCATTCCTACATGTGAAGACTGCTACTACAAGATGTCGACACACGAAATAGCATAGATAGTGTATAAAACGATGGAATTAAAGTGGCGAAACAATGTACTTGTAAACTAAGTTTTGGCAGTACCCTCCGATCCCATGCACCCCTTTGGACACATGTTTGTTACATATATTATACACACCACAGTATGACACCTGCGTAGTTGAAGTCATAACGTATATTTCGGGGTTAAGGCTGGTATGGGTTTTTGTCCAATTTATTTATTTATCCTAATTAAGTGAATTTGATATCGAACGTTGTAATTCCATGGACGGTGAATGCGGTTGAGAAATTGTCGATACGAGTAACCCGTACGAGACAATGTAAACAAACGTGTTGTTCTTAATACTAGTTTAATTGTCAGCGTCATTCTTTCTGGCGATATGTGGCTTTCGTAATAACATTTTCTAAGTCTACTGTAAGCCTACGTTTACAGACCTTTGCTCCGTTTTTCAATAGACGTGCAGAGAGAGCTTTACCAATCCCTCCAGCTCCGCCTGTAACCAGAGCGACTTTGTCTTCTATCTTCATTATTTATCGATCTCCCAGAGTATTGCTTTGAAGTAAATTTAATGCGGACCTTTTCCGATCTTTGAGGAATACTGCTTCGTCAAATCGGTAGTAACTGACGGTACTTACTACTAGTACTAGTAGAAGTAGTAGCAGCAGTAGTAGGGCCTAGTAGTAGTAATAGTAGCAGGGAGCTGCCCACTAGTGGAACAAATAACTTTGGGACGGAACAAAATTAGTTGATTAGGTCATAGGTCAAAGTTTAGGGAGTTATTGTTGCATATGAATGCGGCAATTATAGTTAATGTTAATAGTTAAGGTTTGTTGTGGCGGGTATACTGCCACGGCGGTTCGATGATAGAGTTTCTTAATTTGGGACAGATGGTTGTCTACCATTCTCCTAATACTAGGCGGCCTACTTGTGATAATGATATTTTTTTTATTTTCACGGAGAAGGCTTTTACGGTTCCTCATAAATGGTTATAAGTCAAATTCAGTGGAATGTTTAGCCTCAATTAATGGGTGCATGCCTAAAGTGGACTGGTGATTGGTTAGGATATAGAAGACAAACTGGAATGGTACATTGTTGGTGGATCTGTTTCTATATACTTAGATATGTGTCACTACTATAAGTGGTGCAGTTCCAGGGGCTCTGTGTGGGGTCCCATTGTTATTCATTGCTTACATTAATGACTTTTAGCATATCTAAGATCAAATTTTTTGCAGATGACACAAAGGTTTATAGAGATGTTAGTTTTGAGGCTGATGCTGTTGGATTTGATCTAGATAAACTTTTTAACTGGTCAATTAGGGATTTGGGTATGTTTTTCAACGTTGACAGGTGCCAAAAAAGTTATCCATGTTGAGTAGCCTAATGGTAATGAGCGAGGAAGGCCTATAACATTGACGGTATAGAAATTTGGAGGTAGTTCAGCAGGAGAAAGAGCTCAGTATCTATTTGAATTCTTCATTAAAACCATCTAAGCAGTGTGTCGAAGTGCCAGGAGGGCAAATTGGATTTTAGGGTTGATAAGGCAAAATTTTACGTTTCTTCAAAAGGTCTGATTGTTTTTGGATTGTATAAACAGACGGTTGGAGGCATCATCTGGCTACGTGCTGTTCAAGCATGGCATCGGCCATACTTTTACACTTCTATTAGTTCCATGTCTTATGATCGAGCAGCGTCTGCTACATTGAACTTACTAATACTACATTGGAACGGAGACGTCTTCGTGGTGATCTTTTGCAGGTCGTTAAAATTGTTCATGGTTTTGATAGGCTGACGTTTCATGATTTTTTTCAATTTGCCGCACACTAATCCTACCGTAGGTCAGTCTTAAGCCTCGGAAGGATTTTTCCAGGTTAGATAACAGAAAGTAGGCTACTTCTTTTCTAGTAATGTTAATGCCTTCAAGAATGGTATTGATGCTTATTTTCTCAGAATTGAGGGTATATGTGGTTCAGGAACTTTATGAGGACATTTTCCTTTCTGATCCTCATCATCTATACTATACTATATTTGGCGCATATTTATTAATTTATTTTTAATCCATACCATCAGTGTCCGGTACTGTCACAACATAACACGACTAGCCTATGTTATATGTTACTTATACCGAGCTAACGTTTTCACAGGGATTGGGGTCGAAATCAGTCAGGAATCAATGATAGCAGATCTCCATCCGAATATCTTTCTCATGAACGAGGTTCTATTCTTCCCTCTCCTACCTCTCTTCTATTGTTATTTGTTTTGCTTATCATCAAAGCAACAATGAATCTTGCTTCTACTCTTGCTGAATGGTCCTCATGGTATTTACAGTCCACTAGGCTGATCGAAATAGGACCTGCCGGTTGCTGAGGCGTATGATACTGCAGGCTTGGCATATATTTATATATATATATTAGACCTTATATATCTATATATATATCTATATATATATAGAGGGATATATATC
>JAODAG010327411.1:0-11082 GCA_027574785.1 Orphnurgus asper | reverse complement strand
GATCTCTACTACCATGGGTAATCCACATTTTGCACAAAACTTCGTAGGGAAAAATTGAATAGTGGGTTTATCTGTATCAAATATCAAAACGGCTGATCGAGCTGAACAGAACTAACGATGGCTTACGTTGCGAGCAGTGCTGAAGAAGATTGCAGCTCTAACACAGCCTGATATTGTACAACGCTGGCCCAAGCTATGAAGCAACGCAGGCACCACATGCATGAACATGTCTATGATAACGCTTTGGATGGCTGGCCGTTTAAGGGCTAAAATTAATTAAAGTAAAAAAAAGATAGGTGCCTTGTTTGTCACAAATGAGACAAGTCCAAAGTGTACAAGTCCTAGTCCAACAATTCTTGGGATTTAGTCGTTTGAGAGTCTTCAGTGTCAAGAGATTGCTCCTTACTGGAAGACAAAAGCATGACTGATGTATTGAATGGTGTTTCATGCTTTCCCCTTTCCTTTATAAGGTGCTATGGAGCTTCAAAAATTGAAGAGCTTGGTGCAGAAGATTTACAAAATCGACGTCTGCGAACAGAAGTTGTTCTACACACGAAGAGAGGTTTGTGGAGAGCTTTTCGCATGCAACTTTTTAAGTCCTTCGACATAGTCAATACCAAACATCAGGAATGATGATGCAATATTATCGTCCCATCAAGTTCGCGAAACTTATACGTACCGTATACAGTTAAGTATGCAGTTCAGTAACAGTAACAATTTCAACAGTTAATTGTTTAACAATCGTATGAGTGAGCGAGCTTGTTGCCATTTTAATAAATTTATCATGACTTAAGCGTCTAAAAAAAGGAACTGCAAAATAATTTTCTCCATGGCTGTCATAAACATTAATCCGATTTTAAATGTCCCTTCGAGTGCCTTTTCACATATCAAAAACAATTTTTGGAATGAACGATTAATGTTTCCTGTGGTCTTACATATTTATCGTTCTTTTAATTAAAATTAATTTTTTTAAAGAAAAAAATTATCAAGTAGGCCCCAATGATACACGTGGTTGTACGATACTTCCTGACTATACTGCCTAAGCTACACAAGACCATTACACCATTGTCCTGTTTCATTCACTCTCTCCATTCCATGTGCACTTTGCCCTCTTTTGTTGGCTAATTGGGATTTTCTACAGTTATTCAGTACATCTCCTGTATCCCTGCACAGCAGTACAGCATTCTGCAAGGGAGAAGGAATCTCCCCGAGCTGTGCCTGCCTGGTTCAAGCTTGTAAACTTCCCAGTTGTGCCGTAGAGCTAACCAACCCACTACCCCCGCCCAAATATAATGCATTGTTCTAACCAGTTTGGTAGCAGTAAACCAACCTTCAAGCATTGCCTAGAAATGTGGACCTGCCGACTTATTACAGGGATTGAATATCTTGTATGGTTGTCGCTCATCCGCTACTACAGGAAGACATTAGATCTAGACACTGCAGAAACGATACACTTGATTCAGTAGTACAGATAAGTATTACTCATCCGGCAGGATCGGTATACTCGGTATGTATGTTACTTGCTATGAAGGCAATATATAGTACAGTAGTAGTACCAGTATTATATCCATACTCAGTATTACTAGTCTGGCATCGGAGACTGCGCAGAAACGGTATACTCGGTGTATGTTACTTGGTACGAAGGCATAGTATACATTGTTTCTCTGAATCAATGAAATACTACTATAAACACAGTGCACTGTGCTTTTAATAGACGATACCTTACAATACCTTGAATATATCATCGCGTCAACGTTGCGATGTTGTTTATACTTAATAAGTAAATATCGATATCGAAACTAGTTCAGTTTGTTGGGAGTATAGGGATTAGATTTGGGTTTGGTATCGATCGGTATGGGAAATTACAGATATGCTCAAATAACGATATTTTCGATATTCTCTGTACGGTTTCAAAGAAATAACGTTGATATGGGTATACGTGTGCTACCGAGCATAACAGACGGACGTTAACGTTCTTAGAACGATCAGGACAAATATCTATAGATCACAAACGATATGCAAACCCATTAGGTACTTGCCAGAACCTACTTTGAAGTACTTGCTAGAACCTGCTATGAAATACTTGCCAGAACCTGTTATGACATACTTGCCTGTACCTGTTATGAAGCAAGACCTAGTTGAGTTATGTACTCATCCATCAGCGAAATTATAAAGCGAGCCGATGTACACTGACTGTATCTACAAATTTCTCAAGCTGTTCCTGCTTGCTGTTGTCGTGTGTTTCAAAGTATGTTAACGTTTGAGCTTTGTATATTGTTTTATTACAGAAAGACGACTATGAGATTGAAATGGACAACGATCTCCGGTCGATAGGCTTCTTTGGAGTCGAAGAAGGGGACACCATCCTTGTCAAGTATTGAGTTTGCAGTAATTTCTTCATCGAAATGCAGCAGGCTAGGCCGTATCGGCTGATGTGTGTGGCATTACTCGGGTAGAAAGGCAACTGCACTCTATACTGGTGACCCATATGGAAGTTGAATCCAGTCATTCGTAACAATCAGAATTAATTCACGATGAGGTGTTAGCAGTGTGCTATTAAATTGAATTGGGTTTCTCGAATTGTGAAGCTGTGTTTGATTGTACTTTGTGTATGATCCCGATGATCGAGTTGGAAACAAGCACAAGGAACTATTTAATATCGATCATTGATCATGTGTTGTTCATTGTCGCTCTTAGTCAGCCTACTGGGCAGCAGTGGTATGACATGCCCTTCCTGCGGCTATATCCGTGAATCTTGCAGCTCCTAGCCTTCAGACCAGGGCAAAGAGCCACAACCCTTGAAAACTCCACCCCCTACACCCCCAAAACAACCGCTCTGTACTCTCAACTCTCGCAATAGTACGGTAGGCCTACTGAAGAAATAGTAGCTCCATGCTTCTACCAAGGACAGACCCTGGTAGCAAGACTCGTCAATTTAGAGGTTCCTCAATGCAACGAATACAACGGTTAACTTTACATAGCGTTTGATCCAGATCTTCTCGCTTTTACTGGTATCATGTTTAATACATGCATTAAGATTATTAATGATAGACTGATGAAAGACTGGTATTGGATAACATGTCTTATGAATTGGTGACAGTTTCATACATTCCACATTACAGGTGCATTGCCTTGGGATGTTTTCAGATAAATATCTTATTACGGATCGACAAGTCCGCCACATTTGTAACATCCACAATGTTTTATCTTCGTCAAGTTGGACAACTTCTAAAAAACCTTAATAGTAGACCATGCAGCAAGAGAAAAACTTGTTCGTGCAGCGATTTCCAGGAGGCTTGATTACGCTAATTCTCTTCTCTGTGGGGCGACTTCCACTCTGTTTTCCAGACTACAAAAGATCCAGAATAATGGTGGCTCAAATTGTTACCAGACTGATACAACCATTACCCCAAACTTAAGGAATTACACCAACTTCAGTCAAGGTGCAAGATTCTCCTATTGGTTTTTCTGAGCAATAAACATTTGATACCCCAAAGTAATCATGCGACGAATGACTAACAGAGCTCTATGATCACACTACCTCTTCCAAACCTCGTGTCCCGGTGTCTCGCACGGTAACAAATGGAGGTCGCAATATCCATGATACCGCCCCTTGCTAATGGGACTCCCTTCCAGTTCATCTTAGATCACTAGGCTCGCTTGAAAAGTTTAAGCATGGTATGAATTTTTTTCTTTTTGTTGCAATGTTTTTGACTGCCTTGATTTGCTTGTTTAGACTACTGTACTTAGTTTCCCACTCCATATATACCGTTATAATGCATGACTGTACTTAGTTTCTAACTCCATACATACCTGTATTAAATGCATGACTACTTAGTTTCCAACTCCATACATACCTGTTATAAATGCATGACTACTTAATTTCCAACTGCATACATACCTGTTATAAATGCACGACTGTACTGAATTTCCAACTCCATATATATGTAGTTATCAATCAGGTTGTGGATAACAATGTTTTGGCTTTTGTGCTCTTCATGAATGTGATAATCGTTCCAAAGGAATCTTCCAATCATGCTCCTATGTTATAAATATCTTTTAGAGAATTGTAAACAATTATTCAGTTATAATATTCCAAACAAGGAATGCTGGTAGTAGGGAGACAATGTAGTAATACGATGGAAGTCTCCTGAGCCGAACACAGCTGGCAAACAAATGGAAAGGTTGTAATCGTACCTGTATTCGCTGCTATAAATCTTATATATACTTTGTAGAAAATCCAACCGTTATTTGTATTGATTCCAAAAGTTGGAAGTCTGAGATGTGAATATCACCTAGTTTAAAGGAGAATATCAAGATTAAAGATATTTGCCAGTAGGTAAGAAATAAAAGTAATAATTGAAGAATATTAGTCACCCAAGAAAGAGCCTGGGCACAAAAACCTGCAATCACACCAACTGATCCACTTCCCAGCCACGATTCTGTTTCGATCGGACTGTAGACAAGGTGATCATTTGGCTGTGTAGTGCCACATACTGTTGACTCTGCAGGGGGACAGCCCCTCTAAGACCAGTGCAAGCCATCCAAACATACCCCAGTGGGAGGAAAAACACTGACCTTGCCATACTAGAATTTCAGAGACTGGATAATAACTTTGGTCTAGAGTCTATAGCCCAATAAAATTAACGGAGGTACTATCATTTGTAAAATCTGACCTGCAAGGTGATGTATTACGAGGTGTCAGACTGCTTTGAAATTATAATCGTGAATTATGTGTAAATAAAAAAGTATTGTATAAAGTAATATATAAATAGCAAATCACTGAAGTTTCCATCTATCTTTATTTTTAGTATTAAACCATCTTTTCAAGACAAAAAACATTACAGGTAAAGGATGTTACTATTCACCCCTAGCCTGTAAATCCTTTCCCTCACTTGACTAACCAGCTAGTTACAGATAACCTTATAGAGCTGGCTGCAATAAAATACACATCCTGTCTTTTCCAGTGGACTGTGCTTTTCAGAGTTATTAATTCTAAGACACCAACTGCCAATGTCATGGCAGTCAAAGGACTTGATTCTAAAATGGGGGCACTTGTTGAATGGATGTTACTGGCTCAGATAATTAAAGATATCTGACTTGGCAAGTGAATTAATGAGGACATCGTAATATTACTATACACGGACAGTCAAGGGGCTCTGAGTATTTGAAATGTGAAATACGTCCTGCTTTACGTCGTTGTAAACATCAACTGGCATTTGTATATAACTAAACTTGCAAGCTGCCTATTTGCTATCTTGTAGTTTTATTAACAAAAACAAACCTTCACACAAACTTGCTAGTAAATTGAACCATGTAACTGAAGGTATGAACAGCCCTAGGATATATGTACTAGTCAGCTGGTACCCAATAAAATGGTTTACTTTGGAATTATTGCCTCATTAATACAATTCAAAGAGTTTAGCTTTATATACTAGAAAGGTTGGGCACCCTTCTCCCTCATGGTAACCCACAAACTTGGGACGACCCAAGTCAAGGTTAATATAATCATTAATTAATTGAGATTCATTCTTTTCCTGCTGATTGTAGTAGTTCCTGCATGGACCCCTGATCAAAATCATCTTAACCTGGGCAAATCAATGACACATGTGTGACAGTGAAGAACAGCTTCAAAATGACTTGTAGACGCAATTGGTATACTTCGTGAAAACTAGGGGCAAGCAGGCAGATCACTTTAGGGTAAATAATTCATAGGGCCTATTATGATGTTGTTCACAATGACTGAGGGCCCACCCATTCAGGACAGGTAAATTATGATACAAGACTACCAGAGACAAACCTGGTAGCAAGATGGAAAATGACATGTTTAAGCCTTGATTGTCACCATGGAAGCAGATATTTCTCCCTGGATACATTCCTACCTACCTGCCAATGGAACTTCACACTAGTCTCCTCCATTTCACACCATCATTATGTAATGGCAGTACTGTACAAAAAATTATCGCCTTTTTCCTTTCTCACATACCTCTCCTACTGATGACATTCCAGGGACGGATCAAAGTCTGGACCTTGTCGCCACCGAATGATTGCTATAATGTCCATCAATAACATCATTGCAAGATGCAGCTGAAGTAACATCAACCTAGGCATCTGACCAAGACAGAGGATATCTAACCAAGGCGGTTAAAAATGGCACCCAGGTATCGTGGTTACTACCATTGTCCTGCGAGTGAACCGTACGTCGTTCCGAACTCTTCATTGTCGGAATCCGGCGAGATCTTCAGCTGTCTGGACGACCCTTTCCCGTTTTCGTTGCGCCTGGTCATTTCTTGCTGTCCATCAGTCTCATAGGTTCCAAAACACTGCTGATGCAGGTCTCCACAATACATCCACCAGTGACCATCTCCTCTAGGATCATGTGGATCTTCTGCAAGTTATACATGATCTGAGACATTTTTGGTCAAGGTTAATTAGGACAGACAGTCATAACTTACGTGCAAAGTATGAAACACAATGCATCCACTTGCATGAAGGAGGGGGAGAGGGCACGTAGCCTACAAATTGACACAAACACACAAGGCTTGAGATTACAAGACTGGAAAAATTAACCACAGACTTCAATAATGCAAATTTGTCTAAATCCTTTCATAGGATTTACTTTGAGCCCCCAGCTAGGGTCATAGAGGTTTAATGTTACTTTTATTGTATGATAACAGGAACATATGCAGTTGGGAAAGACCCCCATC
This sequence comes from Orphnurgus asper, assembly GCA_027574785.1. NCBI lineage: Eukaryota > Metazoa > Echinodermata > Holothuroidea > Elasipodida > Deimatidae > Orphnurgus > Orphnurgus asper. The sequence goes on along the minus strand of JAODAG010327411.1, from coordinate 4,375 downwards.
TTTTGCAAATATTATTTTTTATTGGCTTTATGTGGGGAAGGACTGTCGTAACCTATGCTACTGCCGCTATATAGCAATCCTTTGAATGTCACATAATCAATTTTTCCCTGAAATTTTCTGCAAAATTATTCCCCAAAATTTTCTGGATTTTCCAAGAAATTCGGTTTGTTGAAATATAATGCCATGTTTTGCAATATTTGGAAGATCTTGCTAACTAACTGCTAAAGCAAATGACCCGTTCATGCCTTCATGTGAGATGCTTCATGTTTGATTCATAATAGTGTGATGAAATAGGTACATAGATTATCAAACTGTCATCCTTTGAATATTCACCTCCCCAGCATTTAGGCAAATGTCAAGTTCAAGGAAACGGATTCTAAGAAATTTTTATCTAACATTTTAGGCAAATGCTCAAGGAAAATATGTTACCTACTGCACTGTTACATTAGTACATGTATGGGGAAAGAATCACTATGCCAGCTGGCTATCTGGTTAACATCAAGAAAAACAAATTTTCTAGAAACAATTCCTCCCCTCCCCCAAAAAATCCTACTCAAAACATAATTGTAATGTACATTAAGCACCATTTTGCATCCATTATAAACCTGCCAATTTCAAAAAATAAATCAGCATCTTGGAGTGATTTAAAGGGAAGGGGTGTCCCCTGGCCTAAAAAATTAAAATAGGCAAGGGGACACCCCATCCCTTTAAATCTCTCTAGGATGCTGATTTATCTACCTCGACTATTTACGCCCTTTTTAACATGGCCGAAAGCAAACTCCTGGATCCGCCCCTTTCCTGTTTTTTCCCCCTCACTTTGTTAACCCATGGTATGGTGCTTGTAATGATAATTCACATATATCGAAAAGGATACATCAATTTCAGTCTGTCAACAGCAAAAGGAAAGAAATAAACATGACAGGAAAGAACATTGGTTCATTAAAAAACACTCAACACCTGGCAGGATCTGTGTAGATGGTTAATTTGCTATTGTCAAGTTTCTTAAAACTTGGATTGAATGTGTTGATAGGCATTACATGTATATTAGGCCATGCAATCATTTCATTCATAATTATTCACAAAGGGGAGGAGCCAAGTTGAAATCTACTAGAATTAACTTGTAGACCTGCCTACCTCAAGAAGAAAATGTCATACTTTGTAAATATGTTGGCCGTTGTCAGTAGGTAGCCAAGTTTATATCAGTAATATCTTGCAAATCAGTTTTCAAATTTCATATGTACAATGTAACTATATAAGGCTTGTTCTAATTCCTTAAAGTATTAATCCCAGAGTGCCGTGAAAAACCTTTTGATGACATTCTCCTTACAGAATCCAGGGAGTACAGTAGGATTGATATACCATACTAAGTCGGAAGATATTTGGACACATGGTTTCATATGATGACATCTATCACCTCGTATCAGCATAACTAGTCTGAAGATTTTAACAGCCATTGCAAAGCTATAGAAGTTTACAGATTTTTGGCTAACATAAAAAGTTAAGGATCATCTGCACTGTCGTTGTTGAGATATTGTGATATTACAAGTAAGCCGTCACATACACACACGCATGCCATCATGAATGTAGACTTGAGGTTACTAAGCCTTCATCATCGTAACCGAAAACCAAAACAAAAGGCAATATTCTCAGACACTCAACACTACTTATGCTAACTATACACAACAAACCATGCGGACCCACATCGTTCAGTTTGGTTCAAGGGTTATGTAAATATGTGCGAACATCCAGAGATACTATAATCAAATGATAAAAACAAATCGAAGTGACAATGGTAATTACTTACGACAGGTGAGAAGTATGTGTGCAGCACTTCCACAAAGAGTTGAATAAACTCTAGGATGGAGACTTGGTTCTGGCAAAAAGAACATCACAGAATTGATGTTTGTTATTTGACAAGAAAGCAGTCCAATGATTGGAGGAAGGGCAACGGACTTGGTTCAGCACCAATGGCGGAGCTGGAAATGTCATTCCTATACTACCTACCACTCGATGTGCATATATACTGAGAGACAGAGCAAGCACGGGGAAATGGCAACTTAAATAGACCCTACATGGAGCCTGCCACCTACGGTCTATCCTGAATCCTTACTTAACCCTTAAGCACCTCGCCATTCAAAGTTATGCGAGCGCCATCGTAGACCTAGTAGCCACCAAGGCTTCGTAGCTCGGGCCAGCGATCTACGATCTGGACTGTAATATTCATACACTGGTGGCCCCAAGGTATCTTCCTTGTAGTTTGTCGATGACATCATCGCCGCCATGGCATATCTGCTCATCAGAGTGCTAAAAAATTTGGGGTAAAAGCAGTGCAGTGTCGAGGTCCACATGAACCAAACCAGTCATTTGTCACTGCTCCTTGCAAGACAGCTCGGAACAAACCTGCGGTATGCATATGCGCGCCTCTTGGGAGTTTATAGGTTGAAAGTTGTTCCAATACATTTAGGTGGTGCTCTTTTGCATGCAGACTCGAGGTAACCTCTGTGAAAACAAACACATTGGCTTAACGCAAGCTTGCTTTCAATGAAACCACGATCCAAAACCTGTACCCATGGAGTGACTTGGGTAAGCCTGTACGTGTACTTCAGAGCTACATCGTTCATTGTGCCATACATACATGGATATATCAATTAAAGAAATGATCGAATGGAAAGAAAAAACATCTCAACACCATGCAGCCCCATACACATAGTTCGTATATGGGGCCTGGTCTATATCCTATGCATACTATAGACCTTAGGTTCATGAAAATGCTCATTTTGCACTGATTTCTTTTCTTTACAAGGTTTAACATCTATGTGGATTGATTTTATGAGTTTGGGTAATATTTTATCGAACAAGCTAGCACGTCATGTCCGCCTAATTAGGCGGCCTGCCAAATTAGACAACTCCATCACTTACCTAGTATCAAGTTACAACTTGCAATTTCTTGTTCTATAATGGTATCTAGCTAAAAGCTGATAGAGAAGGCTTTCACGTACCTCTTCTGTATCCGTGGCAACAATGATGAAAATGCTCTGGTACAGTCTGTAAACGATCCTGAAATCTTGATAATCGAAGAAAGAACACTACAAAATAAGAAGAGACCTCGAATTACTTTAGCAGTGTTATACAATCAAAGCTCTTGCATATGGTAATGTAATTCTGATGAATTGATGTTATATTGTGGTACACTTATTGTTCAGATTGCAGCCAGTATAATATAATTTTGTTCATTGAAATTACCAGCCTGCAGTGTTATAGCACTTATCAGAAAATAAGAATGATGTCATAGTTCATAGTAAGGGGGGAGTCAGGTGACAATCTTACTCTACTAAAGTGAAAAACAGATTCCAGAGTACTTTTTGAAGTAGAGTCACCCAAGTAAGAACCCAGGCATTAAAACCAAACGCCATGGCACTGTGGTTAGGATGCTAGTAGTGCATGACAGTTAAAAATTTGTCTCGGCTGTGACATCACACAATACACATGTTTGTTCCAGATCCCCATGTCACATGCAGACATTTTGTGACGACGGCTCAGAATACGCGCCGAGAATCTGACCTCGTACCTGGACGGAAGACCTTCGTCGTATTCTTCGCGAGAGGTCCGCCTCGAGCGTTGGGCAATCCTTCGGCTCCGTCCGCTCAAAGTAACGAGAAAATCTGGTGTGGCCCTGCTTGGTGACCATCAGTACAAACTTTATCATACCGCTCTTTAGTAAATTCTTTCGTTGCTGTAACAGTCATCTGTCATACCGCCAAGAGGCTAAACCTGGAGAGGTAAATAAAGCGGAAAATATGCCGTCCATGTTGCCGGTTTAAAATTATGAAAATATCCCCAGAACCTTCCTGCAATATGGAGGATTTAGTTTGAATTATTGCGATCAGTTTCACCATCTTCACGTTGGATAAATTTCGGTGGAGTGACGCCCACAAACTGGGAGAACTTTCTGACCCTTTGATGTGTTTTGATCAGTGCTACAGTAGGTCCAAATACAGATGTATTTCATGACGGAACATCGGACAAGTAAACTGGCACATGCATGCCTCAGCACCAGTGTGCCAAACTACTCCACTTCCCAATCCCCAATCCTACTTCGATCGAACTGTAGACACGGAGATCACTGAGGCAAGCATGGTGCCACTTTATGTGTACCGCATGACTCAGTAGGGCGACAGTCGACCCACTGTTAACCAGTGTGAGTCGTCCCAACCCAAATAGACACTACACATGTTTTTCGTCAAAACTGTATGTATGTACATACTAGTTTGTTTATTGTTATTAAGGGGTTAAGAAAACATCATATGCTCATTTAGAAACCCCTGTGCAGGTTGTGATCGTGGATGAACACCGGCTTTTAACAAGCCTTCTCTTT